>JADLZN010003321.1:95000-362500 GCA_018155175.1 Sinocyclocheilus anophthalmus
AGTGTGAGTTGTGTGTGTGTGGTGTGTGTGAGTGAGTGAGTGGTGTGAGTGTTTGTGTGTGTGTGTGTGTGCGCGAGAGGGTGTGTGTGTGTGTGTGAGACGGTGTGTGTGTGTGTGTGTGTGCGTGTCTGTGTGTGTGTGTGGTTGCGTGTACAGTGTGGTGTGTGTGTGTGAGTGAGTGAGTGACGTGAGTGCGTGAGTGTGTGGGGTGGTGGTGTGTGTGTGTGTGTGAGTGAGAAAGAGAGAGAGAGAGAGAGAGCGTGAGTGAGTGTGTGTGTGTGTGTGTGGTGTGCGCGTAGTAGGTGTGTGGTGTGTGAGTGTCTGTCTGTGGTGTGTGCGGTTTGGCTGTGTGTGGATGTGTGTGAGTGAGGTGTGTGTGGGTGTGTGAGGTGTGTGTGTGTGTGAGTGTCTGGTCTGTGTGGTGTGTGTGTTGGGCGGGTGTGTGGGTTTTTGTGACAAATGAGGACATAAATTGTATAATGACAAAGGTATGACATAGGTATTACAAGGTGAAGGTGACTTTTCAGGACATTACCCTATGTCTCCACTTTTCAAAACGCTTATAAATCACACAGCATGGAGTGTACTGAAAATCTGAAATACCACAAAGTTTCCTGTGAGGGGTAGGTTTAGGGGTAGGGTTGGTGACACACGGGAAATAGAATATACGGTTTTAAGTATAAAAAACCATTAGCCTCTGAGATGTCCCACTTTTCACAAAAAAAACCTCTGTGTGTGTGCGAGTGTGGGGGCAGTGTGTGTGCGTGTCTGTGGGTGTGCGTGTGTGTGCGTGGGTGTCTTGGTGGGTGTTGTGTGTGTGTGTGTGTGTGGTGTGCGTGTCTGTGTGGTGTGCGTGTGTGTGCATGTGTGTCTGTGGTGTGTGTTGTGTGTGGTGTGTGTGTGTGTGGTGTGCGTTGTGTGTGTGTGTGGTGTGTGTGTGTCTGTGGGTGTGTGTGTCTGGGTGTGTGGTGTGTGTGTGGTGGCGGTGTGCGGGTATATGGGGACAGGAAATGCACCGCATGAGTTTGTCTTATATTTCTATATGATATGTTCAAGCAATATCACGCCAGCAGGAGTGCTGTTTTTCTCCAATATCAGCACGACTGCAAATGTGATATTGATTTATGCAACAGTTCAATAAACCGGAAGTTAATATCTGTCTTTTTCTCTATTTTGCCAAGAAAAATAAATGAATAGAACTGTTAACAGAACTGTTGTGCATCTCTGAGCAACACAGCAGTGTTTGGTCCCGGGGAATTCAGTGTTTTTGAACGAATCACTTTTGAATGAATCAGTGCGTGTGAACAGTGACGGGTGTGACATGCATCACATATGATCCATCAAGACGTAATTAACTGTCTCTGCACAGATCAAGCAGCGTTTAAACAGCTCTAAACAAATATGTGGCTGGATTCTGATGTGAGAGACAACAGCAGATGCACTTTTTCACTGGAGGAAGCGTTATGGATTATGGACTCGTGTTTGAGTTAAAAACATCTTAATGCTGGATGTGTTTCAGCTTTTGTCTTCTCCAGATGTTAACTGATGGACAGGAGTGCTGTGGATTACTTGTGCATTATTGTGATGTGTTTATCAGACTCTCATTCTGACGGCACCCATTCACTGCAGAGCATCCATTGCTGAGACACTGATGCAATGCTACATTTCTACAAACCTGATGAAGAAACAAACTCATCCTGATCTCGGACGGCCTGAGAGTGAACTATTCCTTTTAAGAGTGATCAAAACAAAAGAGAATTTCAGCAAGCAGAGCTACTAGACTATGGAGCTGAACCGTACCTGTGGCGATCTGAGTGACGAGCGAGTCGTGGCTCTTATAGAAAACTCTGGCACACAGAGCAGAGAGACCGGTGGTCTTGAGAAGAGCGCTCTGGTATGAAGACAGCAGCTGATCGGTGACGCTCTCTGCTGCTGCGTGAGGGTCGCTCAAACACACGCTGAGAGACAGAGAGGCGTATCGAGCGCAGCTGGACTGCAGCAGACAGCACTCAACGCTGCACCCCGGGATCTGCGAGACGGAGAGATGAGACGCTCTGTCTGTGGGACGGTCCAGCACAGTCGTGACATGCAGCTCCACCGCTGCTCCTCTGGGTAACGACGGCACGACCGCAATGCTGCTCTCCACCTGAAACAATCCCAACATGCACTGCAACATCAATGAAAAGATGCACGTAAGACGGTGAAGAAAGCAAGAGAATTAAGGACTGCAAATGTTTTTCATTCAGCAGTTGATCATATCCAAGAGGATTTAAAACACTGAATCTGCGGATCTAAACCCAATGCACTTGCTTTGAAACTACACACACTGAGATGCGGTGTTTAAAAACTAAATCTAAATTAAAATGCATTTCAATTGATCAGGAACCTTGATTTCTCTTAGAACAGCCCTAGCAAATGATTTTTTTCCCGTTTTTGTCTTAGAAACACGTTCGTGGTAACTCATGAAGTTGACTAGCAGGGTTTCTGCAGATTAAAAAGGTAAATTTAAATCTTTTTTTAAGACCAAGTAAAGAAAATCTAAGGAACTTACAGAGGGCACAAAGAAATTCATTTTCAAATTCAAGCTTATGATTAAAACAAGAACAAATATCAGCCAGTGTGGTCAGAAAAATAAACCTCATTCAAAGGGAAAACCGAGTTTTCTGACCCCGCTGATCGATATTTCTTCTTGTTTTAATCATAAACACACATAATTTAACTATATTTCTCAGAAAACAAGACTTCATATTCTTCTTCATTGTGCATCTCAAGTAAAAGTTTAAGAATGTTTAAATGTATCTTTGTTTAAGAATGTTTCATTTGTGCAGTGCATGCAACATTAAATGCAATAACTATGAATTTTAGACTTTCTGCTCTGATTTAAGATGAAATCTTCATATAAGAAAGGAGTTCATAATATATGTTGTAATGCATTTTTTCATGAATAATCGTAACCAGTTAAAATTCATTATACAGCAATATCTGAAGGTTTGTTTGTCATGTTTTAATGCATTGCACTTTCTAAAAGTGTAGCAATGAATAGTAAAATAGTCATTTATCATAACTGTGGTTACAATTACTCATGAGATCATACAATGCATTATAAGGTGCATTCATTGACGCATTAAAATACTTTTTAAATGCATTATATATAAATGCATGCTTTAAGTGCTGCCAACACCTTTTTAGGCCTTATTTTGTGGAAAGGCGAATTAAGACTTTAAGACCCACAGAAGCCTGTATAAAGTGTTGCAAAGCAGTGCGAAGCAAAGGCTTGTGGAGCCGATGCATGCTGACAAAACATCCAAGCTGCTTTCCACCTGAACCCAGTTAAACCAGCTTAAACCAGCAAAAGCCACCGCAGAGATGAACCACAACAAAGACACGCACGGGTCATTTTACACCATTTCACCACACTGGAGAGCGGCAGTGATGGCTTTAAATGTCTTCATCATCATCCTCCTCCGCAGAGTTAAAATCTTTATTCTGGGCTGGCGTCTGCGCGCAGGCCATTATCGCCTCTCAAACTCACAGCCCCTCAAATAACATCGTCTCATCTGTTAAAGGGGGACACATGAGTGTTTCATACAACAGTCGCTTTGTTGTGCTGTCGATAAGGGCAAAAACACTTAACCCCCTTTTCAATTGGCTGGATCAATTTTCATCCATTCACATCCCACTCCAGCACAGCAGAATAATGACGGGTTACATACACTTTATTTTGAAATTCACCCGAGAGCAGACGGCGAATAAATCAGAGGCTGCTGCTCGTGACCCGACGGGCGAACGCTGCACTTACCTCCAGATTAAAGCAGCCGCCGCTGATTACAGATCAACATCGAACCACTTTTCAGCGAGGCCGCGAGTAAACAATAGCAGTGTGTAAAGTGTTCACTCAGACGTCTGTAACAAGCGCGCTTTAATACGCCAAAGATTAGCACTTAGCAGTGGCGAGGTGCTGTAATGAGCGGGAGGCTGTTGATGGCCCTCGGGGGCCGTAATAAGGCTGTGCTGGGATCCGGAGGGCCTCGTTTAGTGGCTTTAGAGGCCGACCTCTCGGCACATGATACCCAGCCTCTCAGCCCGAAACGCAGCGGTGGACCACCTTCATGAGTCAGACCCAGCAGAAAACTGAATCAGACTACAGCTCATCACCAAAGACCAAACCCGTGTGAAACCACACTGCCAGTCTAACGATTGCAATAATTACGCTCATTCTGCTCATCAAGGCTGCATTTATTTGATCAAAAATGCAGTAGAATTGTGAAATATTATTACAGTTTAAAACAGCTGTTTTCTCTGTGTGCATGTATGTTAAACTGTAATGTATTTCTGTGATGCACAGCTGTATTTTCAGCATCATTCCTCCAGTCTTCAGAGTCACATGATCTTCAGAAATCAGTATAATATGCTGATTATTAGAAACATTTCTGATTATCATCAATGTTGAAAACAGTCGTGCTGCACAATATTTTTGTGGAAACTGTGATGCATTTTATTTTTCAGGATTCACAGATGAATAGAAAGTTCAAAAGAACAGCATTTATTTGAGATATAAATATTTTGTAACGTTATAAATGTCTTTACTGTCACTTTTGATCAATTTAATGCGCCCTTGCTGAATAAAAGTATTAATTATATACTTTGTAAATAAAAATAAGCTTATGAATCTTACTAAATGTAGTGTCACAGTTTCCACAAAATAAGAAGCAGCACAACTGTTTTTCACATTTTATATATAAATGTATGTATTAAATAAAATAATATAAAATAGTCAAATAATTAGCAATACATTAAAATACTTGCATAAAATACATATAAATTAAATAAAAATTTCATAATAAAATAAGAAATTTCTTCACAATCATTTTTTAATAAAACTTGACATAACTAGAAAAATATATATTCATTATAGAAAGGTCTAAGACCTTTTAAGATTGTATTAATTTCCAGAAATCAAACTTTTAACCTGATCAAAATGACAGTTGTTGATGAAACAAATCAAAGCCAGAAACGTGATTTCCTCATCTTGATTTCTAACTCGTTTAGCTTTCTTTCAGGCATTATTTGAAGTGATTTGTCTGCTGGTGAATCCGCAGATTCTCACTGCACAATTTCAGTGTGACGGGATCTTAAACTGAAACACTGCACTGTAAAAAATAAGTGTAATTTTAACTGTAAAATTTTGTAAAAACGCTACGGAAAAAATAGGTTAACAGTAAGTTCCCGTACTATATACAGGGAAAAACTGTAAAATATCTAACCAGACATTTCATGTAATTTTACAGTAAAATGCTGTTAATTTGACAGTTTTTAGAAGTAAAAATAACAGATCAATGTATAATTTACAGTCAAAAACTGTAAACTGATATTCCCAGAATTCCCTGCATGACACTCCACATTTGAAAGTATTTTGTTTAAATAATCATGTTATTTAAATAGTTTTTGCTATTAGTTATGTATATTTGGGCTTTATGTCACATCTTCTGTTGTTTAATGAATGTTTATTGCATTATTTAAGTATCATGTGTGTTACCATGATGGTGTTTAGTGTTTGCATGAATAACTCGTGCACCTTTTGTATATTAGTTTATACTTCTGCTTGTGGCGAAGCTGCTTGTGATGAGCTTTGATTCTTCATGTGGCTTTCTCTTTTACCACCTGCATTATTATGGTGGTTGTCAGTATGTTAAAGGTACAAAACAGATCTTAATAGCAGTGTGCATTGTTGAATTTACTGGTTACATTCTAATTTTCTGTGTAAATTACAGTTTTATACAGTTTTAGGCCGTAAATATGTTTACAGTTTTTCTGTATTTTTTACAAACTTATTCTGGCAACCACAGCTGCCAAAATTATTTTGTAAAAACTACAGAATTGTTTTTACAGTGTGCGTGATTATCAGCCCCTCATCGAGTGTGAACTCCTGCCAAGCTGCTCTTTAGGCCTCTTCTTTTTTTCATCATCATCAGGCCTAATCATATTTTCATTTATACTCTTTGAGAATCATTTACTCTCGCTCTGAACAAAACCGACCGACAGCAAAAACTCTCTCTCAAAAAAAGATCAGTACTGAATATGACCAATATTTAAATTTCTTAATAGAAAAAATTGACTAATATTTAAATTTCCTAACAGTACTGAAATTTCTTTAAAGAATAAAACCAACCGATATTTTAATTTCTTAACAGAACAGAACAAAACGGACCAATATTTAGATTCTCTCAATAGACCAACAGACTTTCAAATCTGTGACCAATATTTAAATTTCATAACAGAACAAATATTTTAATGTCATGACAGAACAAAATTGACCAATTTTAATTTATTAATTTAAAAACACAAACGATCGATATTTATAAATATATATATATATAAATATATTTATATATATGAATGCACTGATCAATAGTTATTTCTTAACTGAACAAAACCATATGACATTCAAATTTCTGATCAATATTTAAATTTCTGACCAATATTTAAATTTAAAAGAACAAATATTTAAATTTCTCAATAGATCAAAACTGACCTTTTTTTTTTTTACATTCTGAGCATTATTTAATTAATAATAGAACAAAACTGACCAAAATTCGAATCTCTTAAGAGAACAAAACCAACCAATGTTGAAATTTCTTAATAGAACAAAACTGACCAATATTTAAATGAATTAACAGCACAAACCCCAGCAGTATTTCAATCTCTTATTAGCTTTGCATGCCCGAGTGTGTGACTGCAGCACTGATATGTGTGCTAGACAACTCTATAAACACAATATAGCTAGATCTAAATGCTAAGGTCATGGGTTCGATTCCCAGGAAACACACATACCTGACTGCACTGTAAGTTGCTTTGGATAAAATCATCGTCTGCCAGATGCATAAATGCAAATGTAATAATTGCAGTGCCTGTGTGAGAGAGCTGATACACCACTCTTCAAAAACTTCATAAAGTTGTGAGCAGGTTTTGTTTTGATTGATCTGAAGTTAAAGCTCTCCACAAACAACACATCTGCTCAGCCGCCAATTAACCCCGCAAACTCCATCACACACCCCATTACAGACATTATGAACGCTCTGTCAGAAGCACACGGTCGTGTTTCTTCTGCTTCAGCAGCTCCATCTCTTTAACTAGCGCTCTGATTGTTGGATGCATGCTGAAGCCACTGGTTAATGTGACGACTGGTTTATCGCTCATCTAAAGAAAGCATTTCCATCATATGAGTGTATATGTTGTTTATTATTCATGCAACAATACATATTGCTGTTATAGTTTCAGTTAACCATTGCTATGATAACTTTGTGCTCTTATGTATGTCTTTAGAATGATTTTGTTAAAATTTAATAATAATTAATACTGAATGAAATAGCATAGACACTGTCATGGCTGGAGTTTGCATATTTCATTTCATTCTGTAACTTGTTGTATAGATCTGTATACTAGAGTTAAATGCTACTTTTTTAGGCTAAATTCCGTGCTTTATACTGTAGGAATAGTGCGCAAATCCAGCAGCATGTCAGCGATGTGAGTGCACACAGGAGACATCACTGCTGACAGCCAGCGTCAACACACACACACACACGCACACACAACACACACACACAACACACACACTCACACTCACACTCAACACACACACACTCTCACACACACAACACACTCTCACACTCACACTCACACTCCCACTCACTCACACACACACACACACACATACAAACACACACTCACACACACACACAAAAACACACACACACACACACACAATCACTCACTCACTCACTCAAACACACACTCACACACTCACACAAACACACACACAAACTCACACACACACACACTCACTCACAGAAACACACACACACACACTCACACAACATCACACACACACACACACACACAACACACTCACACTCATCACTCACACTAACACACTCACACACACTCACACACACTAACACACACTCACTCACACACACTCACTAACACAGAATACCCTAACACAGACTTGATATTTGTTGGGGTTGAGGTGGCGTGCGGATTGGTGCACCAGGGCGTACAATGACTTACAAAGACTCCCCTTTTTTTTTTTTTTGCAGAACAGATACAAGTAATGCACTAGGGATTATCATTTAAGGAGTACCCATTATACTTTATCGACACTATTTGAATAGGTGGAAAAACACAAACCAGCACAAGAAATCGTCTATAACAACGCATCAGGCGTCTTTGAGTTCAAATGAACCACGTTAAAGTTATCGTCGATAAGGCGACAGAGAATACCATAAATTTAACCGTTTCAGTTAGGCCTAAGACTCGAGAGTCACGAAGACCTTAGAACAACCCAGACACAACACAACAATCAAATACATGTCGTACCTTAAACACAGAACGCCACAGAGTCCAGCGTTGATATTTTTTATACGAAGCTTGAGTTAACACAGGGGCGTAGCCACCATTTCAGAAGTGAGGGGGACAGAAATGTTATATATATATAATATGCTGGTGTTTCACCCAACTGGTCAAACATGACATTTTTACATTAGTCCATATTTGACCCAAATTGGGTTGAAACAACCCAGCATTTTTTAGAGGGCATATATCTATATAACTTACAATAAAACAGTCGGTAAGTCTATATAACCTACCCGTCACAGTTTTTGAACAGTAGAGTTTTAATGTTTTATAAGAAATGTCTCTTATGCTCGACCAAGCCTGCATTATTTGTCCAAATACAGCAAAAAAACAGTAAGTTGTGAAATTTGTGACTATTAAAATAATGCGTCTATGGAAATATATTTTAAAAATGATTCTGTGATCAGGTTTGAATTATCTTTCAGAGGCACATACTTCACAGAATTCAGTATAATATGCTGATGGTGCTCAAGAAAACCTTTGGTAATTATATTATCATTATTAGGTTCAATATTTAAAACAGTAGAATTTTTTTCAGGATTCTTTGATGAATAGAAAGATCCAAAGATCAGCATTTATCTGAAAATAAAAAGCTTTTGTAACATTATAAATATACCATTCAAAAGCTTGGAGTCAGCATAATTTTTTGATTAAAAAAAAATGAAATTATATAAATTAACACTTTTATTTAGCAAGGATGATGATAAAGACATTTATAATGTTAAAAAGATTTATATTTCAAATAAATATTGTTCTTTTCCATTTTTATTCATCAAAGAAACTTGAAAAAATTCTACTCAGCTGTTTTCAAAATCATAATAATAATAAATGTGTTTGAGCAGCAAATCAGCATATAAGAATGCTTTCTGAAGGATCGTGTGACTGGAGTAATGACGCTAAAAAATGAGCTTTGAAATCACAATAAATTACATTTTAAAATATATTCAAATAAAAAATATAAAAAGTTTTGCTGTATGTGATCAAATAAATGCAGGCTTGGGTGAGCAGAAGAGACTTCTTTAAAAAACATGAACAATCTTGCTGCTCAAAAACTTTTGACTCGTAGTGTATAGTCAACTTTAATTTTTCTCTAATTTCTAGCTTTTAATTGGCTAAGAAATCAAATAAACTGCTGGACAAAAAAAACTAATAATTTGTATTCTACCAAACACTTTGTAATCACATAATAAGGCAGAATAGTTTCTATACTGTAATACATGCTATGTCAGTTAGCACTGCATTGTTCATTACTTTTTATTTACCGGAGATGACTGACAAAAAACAAATAAACTATATTGTGCAAATCGTTGTTTAATGTCTTTTGTTCCCAAAGTTCTGTTTTTCTGTGAAAACAACTGTTTTCGCTTTTTGTTACGCTTCTGCATAGAGAGCGCCCTCGGCTTCGAGTATGAATGAAGCATACACTGCATGAGTGTTTAGCGCTCAGTGATGTTCATCTAGCCTTATTCTGGGTCCGAATAAAACATCAGATTATGCACAGACTATCCTGTCTCTTTTAATTTAAATCTATATTTATTCACACCGGCTATACCGGCAAAACCTCTATGCGAACACACTCGCACGAAAAAGTGCAGGGGACGAATTTACGTGATATTAAAAGTGGGGGGGACACGTCCCCCGCGTCCCCCGCGTAATCTACGCCCCTGAGTTAACATGTACTAAACATGAGTGGAATTTGCACCGCAGCGCCCCCACACCTTGATGCTCATGACAAGAACAGCATGTATAGTTATCTTTATTGAAGTGAATTAGATTTAAATCGCCATCATGCATGAATGAATTATATTTTTGCAATTTTACACATAATAATCCACGATGATCACATTACACAAAACTGAAATTGCACGTCAGAATAACACATTGTCAATATTTTTTGAGACCCCCCAAAATTTCACAAATCACATTTTCAGGGAAGCCCATGTCTTATTAAGGGGAGCCGAGCTGCCACTAGCTCCCCCGTAGTTCGCACCCTGTTTACAGGGACTCTCCATAGGCGTAATGGTTTTTATACTGTACAAACCGTATATTCTATTGTCCTACACCAACCCTACCCCTAAACCTACCCCTCACAGGAAGCTGCTGGCAATTTTTGAATTTCATAAAACACCATTTAGTATGTTTTTTAAGCTTTTTGGTTTATGGGGACACAGGAAGTGTCCTCAACCAGAAGAACCTGTACACCACTCTCTCTTCACACACAACACACACCACACACGCGCACACCACCACACACACTTCACTCACACACACTCAAACCACACGCGCACACACACACAACCCACCACACTCACAAACCACCACACACACACACCACACTCTCACGCACAACACACGCACTCACACACTCACACAATGCACACACACGCACACACACACACACACACTATCACACACACACACACTCGCGCGCGCACACACACACACACAGACACACCACACACGCCACGCACACGCACTCACACACATCACCACACTCACACACACTACACACCGCACTCACACACGCACGCACACAAGACACACATTGGCACTCACACACGCACCACCACACCACAAACACATGCACACACACACACACACAAACACACGCACTCACACACACGCACTCACACAAGCACTCACACACTCACACACACACACAAAACACACACACAAAACACACACACAACACACACACACAAACACACACACACACTCACACACACACTCACACACACGCACACAAACACACACAAACAAACACACTCACACACCCCCCGCACTCACACACACGCACACAAACTCACACTCAGTTTATTGAGTTTATTTCTCACAATTCAGACTTTTTTTCTCACAATTCGGACTTTCTTTTCTCACAATTCGGACTTTCTTTTCTCACAATTCGGACTTTTTTCACAGAATTGTGAGATATAAACTCGCAATTGCAAGTTATAAAGTCATAATTGCGGGGGGGGTTGAAGACTGATATGTTCTCAGAATTGTGAAAAAAAAAGTCCAAATTGTGAGAAAAAAGTCTGAATTATGAGAAAAAAAGTCAGAATTGTGAGATAAGTCGCCAGACCTTTTTTTTGTTTTTATTCAGTGGCGGAAATGGTCTTCCATACTATACGCTTGCTACAAAAAGTGAATCAAGACAAACTTCATGTTGGCTTGAGAAAGCGTAGTCTGAAGGCCATGCAGTCTCTTAGACAGATCCATAGACTGTCATGTAGGGTGTTCTGGGTGGTCTATCTATTATTTGTGTGTTATTGCTTTATTCTTGGACGACCAAAACACTGCATTCAAACGTACCGCATGTTTCATCTGCTCTGTTTATCATATAGTTGTTCTCTTACACGCCTGCATTTTTCAGATGTGCAAGGTTCTTCAATTCACTGTCTGTGTGTAAAAATGTAAATGATCAATTCTGATAAATCATTTGAAATGGCTGTCAATTTATTGTAAAATAAATAAATAAATAATACTGCACAATTTCTCACATTTTGCATGCAACCTCATTACCAAAAGATGTTTTCCCTGCAAAAACAAACATTTAGGGAATTTCTACAGCATGAATCAACATTAACTTTACATTCATTTATTTAGCAGACGCTTTTATCCAAAGCAACTTACTAATGAGAAACATCAAATATATCTTGTTCCATGTTCTCAGATTCAACACATATCTGTGTCACATATTCCAAAATTATATTCAAACTAATACTTTCTGCATTTTATTGGAAATACAAGTTAACCAATATCTACAAACCAGACAAGCAGCCTGCTAATGGTATTCTACCATTGTATATTTTATAAATTTATATAATATTTGAGCATATTGTTCATTATAAGAAAATAATAATGCAAAATTTGCAAAACCCATAAAAGATAAACAGAAACGAATAGCTTATATAAATTCTAGATAACATTCATAATTTTATTATAAAGCATTTGCACAATTAAAAATGACGATTTAGTTTGACTTTCTGAGACTTTCACTTTCTTTTAAAATCACTAACCATTTAAGAGAATAATAAAAAGTGATGGTTTCGCCCAAACGTCGGAGCCTTGCATCAAAAAAAGGTGCAATTCATTAACATTATTAAAGCATTTGTGTTTGAACAGCAGAGCATTCATTAACGCGCTACACCTTCATTGTTACTTTATCACCTAGAGTTCCCGTTTCACACCAGCGATGAAAGCGCACGCAAATGTGCAGCTCCTACAAGCTGATAATTAGCTGAGAATCCACAGACGAACTCTCTTCTGAAGATGCCTAATCCTACAGCTAACAATACACGAGCTGAGCTCCATCCGAGATGCAGGAGAGGTCAGGTCTCCACCGATCAATCGGGCCGTCGGTGATCAGGTGTTAATTGAAGCTCTGGTAAAGTGTTTAGCATGAGGCCAGAGCGGCAGGACCGTGACCTCTGCTGCGATCACAGCTGACTCCATCAATTGGTACACACTGTCAAACGAGCCAATTAGCATGCATGCACAGATACTGCATTTAACCAGATTACCAGAGCGCCTCTAAAGCCCTGGCCACAGGACACCGCATGCAGACGCCGTCACTGAAGGACCATTTCAGAACCGTTCCAAACACTACTGAACACACACACAGGATTAGAGTGTGTTCACACTTGTAGTTCGGTTCGTTTGGTTCATTTGGTCCGGACCAAAGAGGAAAATGATACATTTGGTCCTGGTCCGCTTAGCGTTCACATTGGCATTTTTGACAGTGAACCTAAAGGCATAGTGCTACATTCACAACCTGATTGGTCGGCTTGAATGACGTATATATCGTGACGGAACTCACCGAACACCTCAAACAAAAGGTGCGTCAGACTTAAAGCGGCCGCTCAGCACCGCTTTAAGTCGAACACATCTAATGCCGTCTGCTGGACTAAGTGCGCTTATTCTTGCGTGTACATATTTTATTTTATTATAAAAGGCACTTGACCTCATCGTTGCTCCACGTTTGCCCTCTGCTCATTTTGTTTTGGTTACACTGCGTCGTCAAATCACGCATCTTGTCATTACTTCCTGTTTTTGGTTCGTTTAGAAGGATTTGGTCCGTGTTGCATTCATATTTAATTCGAACCGCACCAGAATTCGCTTGGAAGCGGACCGGGACCCATCTTTTCTGCGGTCTCGGTCCGCTTGTTTGGTGCGCAGCAGGGTTCGGATGGCAGCGTTCACACTTACTCAGACGAACTGCACTAACAGAGCAATCGCACCAGGGTTCGTTTTAATTGAACCAAACATGCCGAGTGTGAACGCACCCTAGTCTTCATTCTGTTTTCACTGCGTAATCATATGTGTAGATGTTGTGTGTGGTACAGTAGATATAGTCTTACTGGTACAATATAGCTTGTGTGTGTTAGTATTGCCGAACTTCTTATTTTGTGTGTAAGTTGTTGTTGTGTGTAATTTTGTGTTTTTGTCATTTTTTCACATTTTACTTTGAATCTGTTACATATAGTATTATACGTATTTCAAGCATTCAGGTTTTAGCAAGTAATTGTATTGAGTTTTTTATGTCATTCTAAATGTTTTTTATTTCAGTTTTAGTTGTTTTGGAATATCAAGTTAAACTAGATGAAAATTAGTCATTTTCAGTGAGGTTTTCTTTTTATGTTTTCTATTCTATTCTAGTTTGTCATTTTGTTGTTTTTTTTTTTTTTGGGGGGGGGTTTGTGATTTGTATTTAATTCTTTTTATATAGTTTGTTAGGTTAATTAATGTTTTAGTTGTTTTAATACATCAGGTTAAAAGTAGCTGAAAATGAGAAATGTTTCCATTAAGTTTATTTTCATATTTTCCTTTTTTAAGTTTTAGCAATCTTGTGTTTTTGACTTTTTATGTCTATCATTTTTTGTAAATTTTTATTTCAGTTTTATTTTTAGTATGTTAAACTAGATTAAATTGAGGAATGTTTCCAATTAAATAAATTTTTTTACGTTTTTGTTAGTTTTTTTGTCACTTTTATTAGTTTCTCTTAAATGTCTTTACAGTTTTTCATTCATTTTTATATTTAGCTAATTTTATACATCAAATTAAACTAAATAAAAATGAGAAATGTTGCCTAGGAAACTAGCTGAAATATAAGTATTTTTAAAATGTTATTTCAGTTAACATTTATTTCAAGTAACAACATGTTCTTGTTATGGTTTTAGTTTTAGTTTGCATATATATCAAACCAAACTCACATCTGTTATTTCATGTTAAAGACAAACAGTCTGTGCATATTTAGTCGAAACACATCCGGCCTGATTGATTCTCATGCAGCAGAAATAACCGGAGGATCAGAACCTTTCTTCGAAAGCTGGAGCTTTTCTTTCTTACCTGCGAGCGTTATTTGGGATCCGTCTATGCGCTGTGGCCTACAACAAACCAGCACTGCGTTCCAGTTATGAGCCATCAAGCAGCATCAGAGCTTCAGCAGCAGATCCGGCATCGGCCCGCGACAGAGCCGTAGCTGAGCATCTGAATATCAAAAGCCAGACCTCTCGGCTATTATAATATTTAAAAATAAAAAACAGGTGCGGCGCGATCAATTATTAAGAGGCTCGCTCAGGTTACCCTGCCAGGAGGAGATCTGGGGAATGCTATTTACATAAAATTAGCAGTTCAAAAGGAGGAGTTCACACTCCAATCAAACTTGTTAATTGACTGTCAATGGTGTGTCCCTGAATATACAACACAACTACATTATTCATCCGCGCCGCTGACAAGGAAGACAGGCCAATTTGCATGGGCATCCAAAATCTGATCAACAACTACAACGGCCCATGCATTTTTAATAGAGCCGAGGGAGACGATTAATATTCATAGGGGTCAAACTACGTCACTTAACTCTTCAGGAAAGCGCAACTTTCAGACCCGGCTCCATGCATTCTCAAGCTTCACTTCATGGCTTAAACACATTGTTTCTCATGAAACCCACGACGCGCCGAAAGGTCAGGAGGCCTGAAGGAAACACGCGTGTATGCGCTCCTCCTGGTGGAGGTCTGCGAGTGAAATCTCGGAGGTCCTGGATCTTGTTTGTTTGTTTTATGAGCGCTGGCAGCGGAGGTGACCTTAAAGATGCGAGCTCCTGCCAGAAGACGGGCCGCGCCGGGGAAAGTGACCTGCTATTGACGAACAGTCAAACTCGGTGGCTCCGGTCAAGGACGCACCATCAGGTATGCTAATGCACGCACATCCCAACTGGATCTTCATGCATAATTGATCCCGCTGAGGATCGGCTCACATATAGTGACGCTCCAGAGCAACGCTTTATGCACACCTGTGTGATGATGCCGCTCAATCCTAACTTTGATGGAGGTTTCTCTTTACAATTCCGCCAATTTCCATAACTAATTAGTGAGCTGGACTTAACATAAAACATGAGTAAATCACAAGTGCCATTCAAAGTGTGAGTGTGATATGAGTGAAGGAAGAAATGACTGAGACTGTGATCAGATAAATAAACTACTGGTCAAAGGTTTGGGGTCGGTAAGAGTCTCTTCTGCTCACTGAGGCTGCATTTATTTGATGAAAAATACAGTAAAAATTGTGAAATATTTTTGCAATTTCAAAACAGATGTTTCTCGTGTGAATAGCTGTTTTCTATGTGAATATGTGTTTTCTGTGATGCGCAGCTGTATTTTCGGCATCATTCCTCCAGTCTTCAGTGTCAAATGATAGTTCAGAAATCATGCTAATATGTTGATTTGCTGCTCAAGAAACATTTCTGATTTTTATCAATGTTGAAATCAGTTGTGCTGCACAATATTTTTTGTGGAAACTGAGATGCATTTTGTTTTTTAGGATTCACAGATGAACAGAAAGTTCAGAAAGAACAGCATTTATTTGAAACCTAAATCTTTTGTCAAATGATAAATGTCCTTATAAAAGTATTTAAAATGGAAGTTTTAATACTAAGATTACTAATAATGAAATGGATTTATTTATTTACATTCAATTAACGACATTAAATTGAAATTGATCTAATAGTCAATTAAAAGTTAAATAAATACTAAATTAAAAATTAAAAGCATTAATGATTTCATAAAAAAAAATAAAAAAATAAATAAAAATTATCTATTTATATAGTATAGGAATATAAGAAAGTTAGAACAGCATGTATGAGAATCAATCTTTGGAACCCCCAAATTATATCCTTATAAAGTATTTAAAAAATGGAATGTTAATACGAAATATACTAATAATATTACTAAAATCAGGATTTTTAGTACAAAATTCAGATGAACTTGATTAAGACTAAATACAATAAACTTAATATTAAATTGAAATTGATCTAATAGTCAATTAAAAGTTAAATAAATACTAAATTAAAAATTAAAAGCATTAATTTATTTAATTTAAAAATATATACCGATCCCAGACTTCTGAAAGGTAGTGCATGTATATCTAGAATGTGGCTATCGACCAATCGTGATCAAGTATTCCAGAGAGCTGAGTGCAGACGGCATTCGGCTTGCTTTAGTTTGTGAACTCGTTTAGCTCGTTTGCTGCTGATGAGAGAGGCTTGTGCTGATTCTCCTGCAGCTCAGAAACCAAAACATGAGATTCTAACATTTCTCTTTAATGAGATCTCTCTCAAAAAAGCTCTGTAATGTATTGATAAGATGCGCTCATTCTCATTAAGGTAACCAAGCTGATTTTTGAGCAAATTATTTATATATTGGTATTATTCATGTATTAAAATATTGCATTACAAATACTTACCTGAATTAAATTAGACTAGAATCTAACAGGAATCTTTAATGAAAATAATAAAACAATTTACAACAAAAAAAATATATAGTGATTTTTTTTTTTTGCTTTTTGGTTAGTTGGCATGAAAATAATGTCACAATGATAAAATGAGATCTAATTGTGGCACATTAATTTACGTTTTTATAAAGAAAATTAATTTGATTTTAGGACCGCTAAACTGTTTTTGCATTGTGACATTTTAATGACAATTAAACACATTTTACTCTTGAACCTCTCTAATGTAATGATTACAAAATATTTATCATTCTCATTTCACGTAAAGCAAAAAATAACATATATTCAGATAGCAAATTATTAAGCTATCATTTTCAGAAAATATAAAATTCAAAATATTAACAAAAACTACAGCAGTATGTCAATAATATTGAAATAATCCCACACTAAGAGTGTTATTGTTATGTTATTAGTTTGAGACCAGACATGTTCAGCACACGTTTGATCATAGTGACCCTGGAGCACAAAACCAGTCATACGGGTCAATTTTGTGAAATTGAGATTTATGCATCATCTGAAAGCTGAATAAATAAGCTTTCCATTGGTGTATGGTTTGTTAGGATAGGACAATATTTGGCTGAGATACAACTATTTGAAAATCTGGAATCTGAGGGTGTAAAAAAATCTAAATATTGAGAAAATCATCTTTAAAGTTGTTCAAATGAAGTTCTTAGCAATGCATATTACTAATCAAACATTAGGTTTTGATATATTTACGGTAGGATATTTACAAAATATCTTCATGGAACATGATCTTTACTTAATATCCTAATGATTTTTGGCAAAAAAGAGAAATCAATAATTTTGACCCATACAATGTATTGTTGGCTATTGCTACAAATATCCCCCAGCGACTTAACACTGCTTTTGTGCTCCAGGGACACATATCTAAACATGAGAGCGTTCTGTCAGCGAGGAAGAGGAGGGAAAGTCATGGCTCTCGACCTCTGCGTCTGTGACAGATTGGTTGTGAGGCTTTTTCGACTGATGCACATCCCACAAAACCCTGTGACCTGCCCGCGGGACACGCCAGGCCCCGCCACGCGCCGCTCGATCAAACAGCATCTTTCCAGGACAATGCAAATGATGACAAACTCCATCATCCCGCATTATGCGCTCTCCCGCTAATCTGCCTAATGCCAGGGAAGGCCGAGGGGCGTGATGTGTGACTGGATGGCGCTCTGGTCTGGTTTGTGAGGGTCTGAGTCTCATCACACGAGTGCAGCTTCAGGTCCCGCTCAAGAGAGGGCAGTATGACTTCATGAAACACCACAGCACCTCATCATCAAATATCAAGCACTCGTATTACGTTCACAGGGTGTTATGTCTGTGTTGGATTTGACGATGCAGCTCAGATTACGACTGCATCTCAGACAGAGTTTCATTGCAGAAGATGAGGTTCTGGAGTGTCTTCAGGTCCAGGTTAACCTTTCCCTCTTTTATTTGATTATTTTATACTACACATGTCTGTGAAATGCTAGTTGCATGTGGATGGATTATCATAGGCACCCATCAAGTCATGCACATATATTTTAATAAAGAAAATTAATTCTATTATAGTCTGATTGAAAAAAAAATATTATATATATATTCATGAGCAAATATGTCTATTATATGGCCTATTTTTATTAGATTTAAATGTAAAAAACAATTGATTAAAAATATTTACTGTATTTCATTAACGAGGATCTAAAAGGAATGTTTAATGGAAATAATTATAAAGGATAGTGATGATTGATTTTGTTCAGTTAATTGGCATGAAAATAATGTCACGGTGATAAAACGGGATCTAAATGTGGCACATTAAGTTAAGTTTCCATAAACAAAATTAATTCTATTTGAGCACCATTGGAATTTTTTTCATTGTGACATTTATGAAAATTAAACACATTTCCCCCTAAATCTCTGTAATGCAATAAAAAAAACATGATATATTATTTAGAAAGCAAATTATTAAGATATCATGGTATTGTTTATTTATTATTTATAAATGTAAAAAAAAAAACATTTTAATACAAAAACTACTGTATTCGAACACGAATCTAATAGGAACCTTTAATTAAAATCATAATACAATTTACAAACAACAACAAAAAAAAGCGATGAGGGTCTTTTTGCATGCAGTGAATTGGCATGAAAATAATAATGATAAAACTGGGAAAATTAAATGAAAAAAGATAACGGGATGTAAATCTTAAGGGGTCTAAAACAGGCTTCATTTCGCAAAACACAACACATTTTTTCTTGTAAATCTGAGAAGCAGGCATGTTTTTGTGCGAATCGTGCAGACACTACAGAAACTGAAATATGAATAATGAATCTGCATAAAAGTAAAGATGCTGCAGCTAAGTCTATTATTCATCTATAACACTCATCTATCTGAGGAACGGTTGAAACATGAACGAGGCCCTGGATGAGAGATGAACGACTACACGAGTTAATCTCAGTGAGCCGCTGTGTTCAGCTCGGACAGCTCTGACCCGCGGCTCTCGTCTGCGTGTCAGTGTCTGTCCCGTCAAACACCGGCGTACAGGAACACACCCTCGTCATCACAGTAACGGGTCACGCGGCTCTGGACCAGATGAAACCGGACAGCGCTCGCTGGTCTTCAGATACAGCACTTAATATTCAGTTTTTACATGTGCATCCTCCATCTGCAGCATGCAACTCAAAATCTGTGTTTCTCCCGAGATACGGTGTTGTTTTCAGTATTTTAGAGCGCATGATCCCGTCACACACTCCTGCTATGCACAACATAATCAGATATCATTTACATAGCATGCCATTATTTCATGTATTCTGATTTAAATGCAAAAACATTCATACATGTGTCTTTATACTGTATATAGATATATTTATAATAAAATTGGTATTAAGTTAATTTATTCAAAATTTAGAGTAATAACCTGTACATACTACAAAACATTTTACTGTAAATTACTGCATTATTAATTATAAACTACTAAATATTGAATAGTAAATTATAATGGATAGTATCAAGGTATTATTTAATTTATTCTGACATTCTCCATAAAGTATGTTATATTAATAAGAAAAATTCTCATCCTATGCAGAATTTTTAAAAAATATTTATTTAACTCATATTCATATATCATGGTATTATTTAATTTATTCTTATTTAAATAAAAAGAATGCATATCACAAACATTTTCCTGCAAGATTACCGTACTAATGAGGTTAATGAGAATATTCAATGAAAATATTTTTTAAAAATGTAAAGTTATTATTTAAAAGAGTTATTTAGTTATTTATCACTTTGGTTATTTAGCATGAAATGGTTTCTAAATCCTAAAGGGTCTAAAATCATGCTTCACTTTGTTTAAGCGAAATATAAAGACATTTTGATGCGTTTTTATCCAATTATCCAATTTCCTGAAGAATGGTGTCACATTCACTTTCTGTGTATTACAAACTAAAAGATATCACGTTTGATTCATTTCTGCAGATTCATTCTTTCAATATGGCCACTGGAAATCTCTGAAGCATCTTATATTTTTGCATGTTCTTTTCTTACTACTTTATTCATATGGGCGTATCTAAATAAATGTATTCAATATATTATTGTATTGCATGTGATTTTATTGTGCTGATTATTAGCCATTAGGGCCGTTTAATCCTCTGCAGCAAACCTGCACACAGAGTCTGATTCATTTGAACAGATCGGTTCTTTTGAACCGATTCATTTTAATGAACCGATTCAGAACTCTGATTCATCCAAATGTTAGGTCCATGCCTGGCGTTTTACATCAGTTCAAATGTTGTAGGGTTAACTGTGGCCTGCACATACTCGGACACAGATTTAGTCGCAGTGCTGCTTATGTTCGAGTCGTTAGTTTTTCACACATTCCTGACTGTTTTAGGTCACTAATTACAATCAATTCAGTTCAGCTCAGATTCCAATGCAAGTAAATACTGCTGTTGTATTATATTGCTGCACATAACTATTACATATATAACATAAAACAATAATATCCATATAAGTAATGTGAAATAATTCAATAAATATCAAATTATTAAATCTCATTCTTCCACGTGTTCATTAATTAAACATTGATTATTTGTAGCCTAGATTTATGTTATAGCTCATGTAAGTAATTTTATTTACAGACAATATTAAGAAATATACTGAAGTTTTTTTCAGGTATTTTTAAATTGGTCATGAATTAGTAAATAAAAAATAACAAAATAATATATCAATATATTAGTAAATATGACATAATTAATACAATGTAATGGTTATCAGTCTTCCATGCATTCAGTTTAAAAATATTATGTAGCTACAGTATTTTCTACTAGAATATAGTTGTGTAATTTCCACATCTTTTTTCTTCATGTAGTTTAAATTTTATTTACAGACAATATTTATAAACATATTACTATGTAAAAAAATATATATCTAGATATTTGCTTTTCTAGGTATTGTTAGACGGGTGCACATAATTATTAAATGTTAAAAAAAATAAAACAATATTAATGTAACAGATACATTTAAATATTACATGATTAAAAATCATCCTTCCATGTTTAAAACATGCCTTGATTATTTGTAGCTAGATTTATAGCATTATTCCACTAGCACTAAACTTCTCGTATCTGCAACAACATTTAGTCTCAGATGCATTTTTGCATGTGTTTAATTTTATTCACAGACAATATTAAGATATCGATTGAATCGGGTGAATAATTTCATGATGATGATGATGGTGTTGATGAAGGTGAACGCTGCTCTGGTGAAGCAGATGGAAGCAGGACAGTAGAAGAGCTCATGTTTCTTCAGCTCAATTGCTGCGAGGCTCTTTTATTAGAGCTGATAGCATCCGAGCATTGTGTGAGCGCCTGCAGCGCTGCATATTACTGAGGCATTATTTCATGCTTGCCTGCCTCTTTTATCAACTGCTTCTCAAGTATTCTTAATAGACTAGAACATTGAGACATTTATGAAGTATAGGCAGTGTTTATGAAAAAATCCATAAAATATGACAAGGGCGAGGTGAGATAAAAGCGTGGCTTTAATAGATTATGGTGAAGGGAGATCCTCCTCCTCAGAGACGCCGCTCGTTTAGCTGTGCTACTAACTAACTAACTTCACTGCTCTAATTAATCTGGACACAACACACCTCCTGCATCTGCTAAATGAAGCGGCTTCCACGCAAAACATTTCTGATTATTATCAATGTTCAAAACAGTCGTGTTGCCAAATATTCTTGTGGAAACTAAATAAGCTAAAACTAAAAATGTGTTCATCAAGGATGCATTTAAATTGATCAAAAGTGACAGTAAAGATACGTTTTCAAATAAATGCTGTTCTTTTGAACTTTCTGTTCATCTGTGAATCCTGAAAAATAAAATGTATCACAGTTTCCACAAAACATGTTGTGCAGCACGACTGTGTTCAGCATTGATAATAATCAGAAATGTTTCTCGAGCAGCAAATCAGCATATTAATACACTCAATTAAATTCAATGAAGAACAGTATATGCATCTTCAGAATAAAAAAATAAAAAATAAAACAATTTTTTAATAAGCTTCATAATCTTAATATTTTTTTAACTCTAAAGTGTCTTCTCGGCAGGGTTATTACAGTTAAACTACAAAACCATAAAAAAGTTACTTGAAATAAAATGTTAACTTAAAAAAAATACATCTTTTCATTCATATAAATATTTTTAAAATCTCATTTTAATTTAGCTTAACTTGATGTGTTAAAATAACTCAAATTAAAACTGAAATAAAAATGAATAAAAAATATAGAAATATCAAGAAAAAAATGTTAACTAATAAAAACGGCGAGCTATTTTAAATTGCATTATTTTACTGTATTTTTTATCAAATAAATGCAACTTCATTGAGCAGAAAAACTTCAATGACTCCAAACTCTGAGCGGCGGTGAATGCATCAGATATAAAAGCATCCGGCCTCTAATCACAGGACTGAGCTCATAGATCTGCAGTTAATCAGAGGAGTGTGTTCATTCACGGCTCGTTATCTGAGCGCCAGACGCAGCTGTCCCTCCACATTCATTCATGAGCACAGATTACAGGCAGGGGTGCTGGAGAACCCCAGCTCATTGTTTTAATCGATTAGCCCGCTTTAAGAAGATTATTGCAATGTTCCCGCAGCAGAGGCTCTCTTCGATGCTAATTGTGGGCGTCGGATTCTGATTTTTCCCAATGCAAATCCAATAGCGAGGCCGCGAGAGGAATAAAGCGACCCTCCCCACAGAGTGGGCGTATTCCCAAAACTGGGACTAACAGGACTACACGATGCAGGCGGATGTTAAATTGGATTATTAAAGCGCGCAGCATGTGCCAGGTCCCAGGGTAGTGTGTGGATCGTGATTTAACACAGCTCTTCTGTTTGTTTACGGATTCCATTACGATAGCTGGAGCTGCTGCCGCTCTTCCGAAGGGATTTTAGGGAGCGGGAAACATTAAATCACCAAGGTGTGCGGCGACTCTGCTGTTAATGACCACTTTGGTTAATGAAGGGTCAATAACGACCATCTGCCAACACGCCAGCTTAATCGTCCGTTATGAGAGAAAATAGAGTTTTCCGCCTTCGCTTGGAAAAATGTTTGGCTGCTTACGCCGGAAGACTCACGATATTAGCAAGGTGTAAAATCCACGCGATCATAGCTGTTATGCTCCAATCTTCTTGATCAAATGCAATTTGCATGAAGATCAAAATAGCAGCACGGGATCCAGTGATCTAGAAGAAGGGCGAGACGCATCTGAAGGCAGAGAATCTGTCACACGTCCAGAATTCCTCATTAAGGACACGGCACTATTATGCTAAACGTGACCTCGCCGTGCGAGCTAATCAAGAGTGAAACGGAGGAAACAGAAAACACAGCGAGCGCTTAATTTCATCTAAACGATGGCGCTCAGGGCCTGAAGCTACGCAGACGCAAAGGTTAACGAATTTACTAAACCAAATCTGATCAGGATCCTTCACATTACACAACAGAATCAACACGCTCTGGCAATTAGACGAAGAACACTCCCTGATAATGAAACACGTTTTTAATGTTTCACACACAAGAGGTTCTGTGAACGCAGCGACTTCACAACATCACATTTAAATTCAATATTATACAGATTATGCATTATCATATGAGTTTAATATGCTAAACCCTTTTCTAGCAATATACGTTATTGTTAAATAAATGTATATTTGAAATCCTAGGTTACATTTTAACCAACTCAGTCTGGTCTAGCTAGTTTGGGACCAAATTTCACCATCAATTAAAAAATCTATGTTTCTTTTGTTTTGGAGATTACAATTTAATTTTATTAAATGAATTTCAATAGAATAAAATATCGTTACATTCCTTTAAAAAAATGACACTTCAGAACTAAATTCTATAGACAAATTAATTATTCATATCACTTAGCACTTGTCGAATATAATAAGGAGTGAATAAAAATAAGATTTATTTTTTTAACTCTATGTGTCTTCTCAGCAGGATTAACATAGTTAACTGAAACTATAAAACCATAAAAAAGTTATTTGAAATAAATGTTAACTGAAATTAAATTAAATATTAAAAACGTTTTATTTAATTTAATTTTTTAATTGAAACAATTTTTTTTAAACTTATTTTATTAACATTTCTCATTTTAATTGCTTAACTTGATGTACTAAAATATCTAAAATTAAAACTGAAATAAAGATTAATTTAAAAAGTTGATATTCAAGAAAAAAATACTCATATGAATGACAATCATTTTTATGTAAAGTCTTAGTAATTGTATTACTAAACTAAAATACAGAAAATAGAAAAATAACAAACAAATCCAAATTGAGTCAAGCTACAATGGTCTCAGCTTCACTAAATTAACACAGTTTCTCCGACTCATGTTTGTGATCATTGACTATTGTCGCTAAGCGCAGCATAAAACGGTAAGGAGACATACTGAAGCCCTCAAAGTGCTTTGGCTAACTTCAGCTTTCTCGTCCCTAAATGAAACATAGTCTGAATCAGAGATTATTCCTGGTAAAAGTAAGCTATCTGCACAACATAAACGCCAATACATTCATTAGGGTGAAGAAAAGTTTTTGCTTCTCTCCTGCGTCACCAAGAGGGCGCTCGAAAAATATTAACTATGCACATTTATTCAAAGCAAAGATAACATGACTATCTGTGAAAAAAAGTGCATAATGTTTAAATCGATGTTTATAAACCAATTATTATTAATTAAGTTGCTTAAACAATTATAAATAAAACAGATCATGTATGTATCAGTTTAATACAGGGGCCGAAAGCCAATCACACAGATTACATTTTTCGTTTAAAAACACGAGTTGCATTGGGATGGGGAAAAAAAACGCCATAAAATCTCGAGATATGTTTTTTTCAAAGTTAAACTTGCATTAATTTTGCATGGCTTTCTAAACATGTGGCTCTTTTGTGTGAGACGCGAGTGCAGCGGTGATAGATGTCCCTCTAGAAAATGCGTGAAATATGTGTTCTGTGTGAAGGCTTGATTTCAGTTTTGACATAAACAAGATCTTCTCCGCATTGATGTTCTCTTTTCCCGCAATATTTGTCATTAACAATGCAGCAGCGCCGCATCTAGTGGCTTCAACTGGATAGGCTAACAAAAACATTATAATGCAACGTCATCGCATCTCGTGCGCCGCTGATAAGCTGCCTCCTTAACGCACATCTAAGGTTCGAATGCAACGTTTTTGCATTCAAATGTGGATTTTTATTTTAAATTCGAAGACTATTCGAAATTCGATTTTTGACAGCCCTACTGTGTGCTAATTCAACACAGATTAACATATAGAGCGATCGCAGGCGCTTCAATCATACCCATGCACAAACGTCCAGGCTGTGTTTTCTACCTTTATAAACGACAAATGAAGAGAGTGCTCAGTACCTGCACGGCTTGACTGTAGGGCCCGATGTTGGGCGGGACCCAGTGGGACAGACTCTGGACATGAAGCGTGTCTCTCTGAGGAAAAGCGTCCTCCTCGCAGACCACCGTCCCGTCGTGAAGCAGAACGTTCATCCGCAGCTGCTGAGAGACCGGGAGCCACACCTGAACACAGACCCTGCATCACACAATAACACAGCTGCTGACGGGTTTGTTGATTAGCAACCAGCTTTGTACTGTTTAGAGTTGCACGATGAATCGTGATCATAATTACTGCTTCTTTCCATTTGCTGAGAATAATAGTCTGCAATATTTTCCCAATGATTATTTATCCTATAACAATTAATTTGCCATTTGCGCAATTTTGGGTTTCATTGGCTTGCGGTTGCCAGATATCAGAGTTAAATCCCCCAATCAGAACCGTTTTCTTACATTTTTGCCCAGTAGTTTACTAAATCCTCCCAACCTGGCAACCACTCGCACACACTTTCTCTACAAGCACTGATAAGACGAGAAATTCATCATGTCAAGTTTTTGGCAAACACGCCACAGCTCAGTTTCTCTGTTTTCTCGTCATCTAGCACCAATTTAAAAATTGGTTAAAAGATTGATTAGCTGGGCCAGTCTGTGATTGGTTAGCTGGGCCAGTGTGCGTTGTGATTGGTTAGCTGGGCCAGTCTGTGCTTGGTTAGCTGGGCAGTGTGTGTTGTGATTGGTTAGCTGGGCCAGTCTGTGATTGGTTAGCTGGGCCAGTGTGCGCTGTGATTGGTTAGCTGGGCCAGTGTGCGCTGGGCCAGTGTGCTGTAGCGTCTGGACCTCTCAAACACACAATATATATTTTGTTAGCTAGATTTCACAAATACTTTGTAACACCCCAGGACGCCATAACAAGACCCTGGTTTCATGGTAACCCGATACATTTACAACCTTGGGGAATGCGAGCCGACTACTTAGCTGCATACTCCAGAAACAAAGGGACACAAATGCCCGCGAATGGGTGTTCTCTAATTAATCAGAGTGTGAAAACCGTTCTTTTGAGTGAATACACTATCCTCAGCTCATTGTGTATCCATTATGTTCTTGTATATTGTATGTTGTAGGGTATTGCTGTTTTATGCATTATGATAGACCACTAGTAATATAACCTCACTCTATCATGTTTGGGCCGATGAATCACTTCGCATGATGTACTGAGTTTTTTTTTTTTTTTTTTTTTCTTTTTTTTTTTTTTTTCTTTTCTCCTTTCGGAGGGCATATTACATGCTGATAACTATGCAACATATTGATGTTCTAAGAATCTATACTAATTCGTGCCTCAACACTCCAGCAAATTACATATGCAAAATACCATGCTTAGAAACAAAGGGCCATAAAACGCAGAACTCCCACTTGAGATTACGGACTTCCTCATTGGACAAGCCCATCCTGAGAGGTGGGGATCTTCTCTGACCTTAAAGGCCCGGCTCCAGGGACCTGCCCCAGTTGGTGGTTCGGTCGATGCTAAGATGAAGATGTGAGAAAACGCTCCAGGATATCAAAGCTTGTGCCAGGCCTTTCTTCGGCCTAGACTTTTCCATTCACCAAAGATTCTCCGACTCAAACTGGTTCTTTTCATCAATAATGTCAGCAAGAGTGGGCATTAAGATTGCACAGGAAAACTCTTCAGACGCCGAGATCACAAGTATCAAACTTAGTCTATTAATTGATACATTAAGTATCAGTTACACCTTTTTACAAAGGTGTGTTTGCACTAAGAATCTGACGTATCCCTCAGGCTTAGATCTGCTGAATATGCAAATGGTTCCATAATGTCATTCCTTATGTCTCTTTCTGTACTGAGTTAAGTTTTAACCCTTTCCTATACCAACTGTATGGGTGTGTGTGTGTGTATGTGTGTTAGAATAGTTTAAGGTTTATGTAGTAATTAAACCTTACTTGTATCACACTTGACGTGTTCTTTGTTTGCTCATAACCGGAGTCACTAATCATGGAGATTTACGCTACAAACTTTTGTAGAATTGCACAGTAAGAAAGTTATTTCCCTTAACAAAGGAAATTAACGTTCTTAGAATTGACAAAACAGATGACCCTGAGAGGTCAGCTAAATATCAACAGCGGATCTAAAATATTCATAATTAAATATAACTAGTTATGGTTAATTCATATTTCCTGTTGTGAGCTAAATTCGCTACAGGCGCGGGATTGGTTAGTGGGCCAGTGTGCGCTGTGATGGTTAGCTGGGCCAGTGTGTGGGCCAGTGTGTGTTGTGATTGGTTAGCTTGGCCGGTGTGTGCTGTGATTGGTTAGATGGGCCAGTGTGGCGGGCCAGCTGTGCGCTGTGATTGGATTAGCTGGGCCAGTGCGTGGTTGGTTGGTTAGTGGGCCAGGGGGCTTGTAATGGTAGATGGGCCAGTGTGTGCTGTGATTGGTTGGCTGGGTCAGTGTGTGTTGTGATTGGTTGGCTGGGCCAGTGTGCGCTGTGATTGGTTAGCTGGGCCGGTGTGCGCTGTGATTGGTTATCTGGGCCAGTGTGTGTTGTGATTGGCAGCACTCGACACCTGGTCAGGAAATGTCATGCCCCTTACCATAGCCGCCTGTGAGCTTCAGTGTAAATATTGCATCAAAATCAAATCAATCAACCCGGATGATTGTAACTAGTGATCGAACGATATTGATTTTTTTATAACCGATACCAATACCGATTATTTGCATGTTTATGTGCCCGATAACCGATATGCAGAACCGATATTTATTTACTGTTATAAAGTAAATACATGACTGAGTGAAGTAAATCCATACTTCACTTTGGTTTTTCCTCTTTTTTTTAAGTGTTGAAAATTAGCAGTCTTTCATGTTAAATGTAATCTTCATATTACAACAATAAAAAAAACATTGTATTTATAAAAAGCATCAACAGCAACAACACTAATATTAACAATTAGAATGTGTAATGTTTTCAAATGGAGAAAATAAATAAAGGACAGGAGTCATATCAACTTTTAAACTACAGTTTTAGTAGTTTTATAAGCCGTTTAATAGCTACAGAGTCAAGAATAATTCACTGGATAATGTTAATTCACTGAATAATATTCTCTGGAATATTGGAATAAAACAAACAAAACATTCTATTTTATTGCATTTCTCAACTGGAATGTTATATCAGAATTATTAATAATGTGTTTGTCCTTCTAGATTATGAAATGCCTGCTGACAGCGCAGTTTATTTATGCATTTACACAGATCTATACTCAAACTGCGATCGCTCACGGAGATAATAATTCATTTCCATAGAGTTGTATTTATTTAGATGTTTATTAGCGAAATAATGGTTATATAGTAAATGTTAATACAATTTAGGGTGTTTTAAGCAAGTGAATCTTGTTAAAAGTTACATGCGGTGGCCGTGCTGGAGCATTTCCTGAGCATCAACCCGGTGAGTGAACAGCAATATGAAAACGGCTTCACGAGACTAAAGATGAGCAAATATACAACAGAGAGAGAAGTAAATTCAGTGCTTTTATTTCCAACATGCACTCATTATTGACTATATATAATTAATTCAGGCAAAGTTATGTCTTTATTGGGACAGGACTTGAAGCATTATTTTACGTGACTCCGTGAGTTCGTCTCTATTTCTTCGAGCCAAGCTGCATAAACTACATATCAGGCATTTATGTAATGCATCTAATTTGTGCATAAATGGCTGTTATGTTAAATAAAGTTTACTAACTACAGCAAATCAAGTACCTGCACCATGCCGTAGTTGTTGTCTCGTCTCCCCTCAGACGCGCTGCAATGGCGATCCTGCACGCAATTCTCAAAACGTTTATCGGTGAATCAGATATTACAAAACCGATATCCGATTATGGTAAAATGCTTAAATATCGGTAAATCGATATATCGGTCGATCTCTAATTGTAAGTTTGTCTGCCTTAGGAAAGCTAGCGTGTCTCCGACATAGTGATATAACACTCGTTGCCTTCTCTAGTGCAGCTCAACCAGGTCTCATCCCATTCATCGGTATTTGTGATATCCCAAATCCCGGAAAATATGCGTTGTAGTCCAAACGAGTCATTCGTTGTAGTTTTTTGAAAAGTGATTTCTGTTAAATAAAATACCTCCTTTTGAAGTGGACTTTGAGCTTTGTAGCTTCGCAGATCTTTTTTATGCTCAAACAGCAACATTACAGACTAACTAAAGTTGAAAAAGTGAAAAAGCATAATAGGACCCATTTAATGTTTTATACTTTCCAAAAATGCAACGATGAATAGATAAGTATTAAGATGTGTTATATCTGTGGGTACAATTATTTACGAGATCATACACAATGATCTCGGAAGCTAAGCAGCATCGGTCCTGGTTAGTACTTGGATGGGAGACCGCCTGGGAATACCAGGTGCTGTAAGCTTTAGCGTTTTCTTAACTAAGCAGGGTCGGGCCTGGTTAGTACTTGGATTTGAGGCCGCCTGGGAATACAAAAAAAAATAACGGTTTCAAGTAAAGCGTTCCCTAAAATTCTTATCCAGTAAGTCATGTACACTTTTTTCATTTTTCTACTGCACAGACAGACACATTTCACTAAAAGCCCATCGTGTGAGCAGTGAATCCCAGTCGGAGGCGTCGTTACCTGGCTGGAGGATTGTGAGTGAAGTAGGTGCACTACACGGAGTTGATCAGACTGAAGTTCTCCATGTCACTCACGTAGAGATGAACCAGAAGCACGTGCTTCATCAGCAGACTGTTCTCCTGCAGCTGCCCTGCCAACACACACACACACACACACACACACACACCGGTCAGTCAAACATAGAGCTGCTCATATCTCATTAGAGAAGTTTGTGGCTGAACTTCTAAGGATCCTCCACTCTCACCTCAGGCTCAAATCGGCGTAAGCGCACAACATGAACACAGTCTGTTAAAAACACGGCACAACGGAGGAGCCAGAGCAGCGCTACAGCCCATTAGAATATCACACGCCGTCAAGTTTGTTTTCCTTCGCAGGCGTTTGCGTTTCAGTGCACAAGAAAGCCACTCATTAAATATTAACTTGTTTAATATTGTCTCAGCGCTGTGAAGGCTGTTTGGCGATGCAAGACGAAAGACATTAAATATGCTTTTCATCTCTTGCTTAAGATTTTTCTCTTTGCTCTTACAGGCCTCTCTTTAAAAGTTCTGCGAGCGATAGAAACGGCCAGAGAGGCGCTTTCGTTCTCCGGCTTTAATTTGAAGTGTCTGTCCTTGCCGTGACGGATGGAGTCCCTCCAAACGAGCCGTGTGAAGAAAAGAGCGGCCGCTGAATAAAGAGCCTCGCCTCACCTCTTAAAAGTGCATTTTGCCAGCACAACAAGAGGGAAAATGAAAGCGTGTTTGGAACAAAGGCCTATTTGCTGTCAGCGTTTGATGGGCTGAACTGCACACGAGCGGCCAGAAGCAGCGGTTGACGTTCTTCATTATTTCTTCACAGTCGTCAGGGTAAAAACAGCACAACACTTCTGAGACGACACCGAACGTGTGCGTATATGCTGTGATCTCACAGAAAGAGAGAAAAGAGAGCAATTTTCCTACTTTGCAGGAGTGTGAAGACGTGCCGGGTTTGGCTCTGGACGTCTGGGTGTTCGGACTGAAGAGCTGTTAGACCGGATAGTATGGGATGATATTAGACTCAAAATGATTAATAGACGCACGCACAATTATTCATGTACTGCATACATTTTATACATGTATCTTACTAACCAAAAACAAATGCCTTTCAATTTGAGTCTGTGGAATTCAGGATTAAATGATTGTGCAGGGATTTGTACAAATACAGACATGTTTTCGAATAAAAATGTTCTGTTCTGCATTAAAATATCATAAATTGCTCATGCAAAAATGAATCCTTGCATACGTGGATCAGGTGACACGCGTGCATTAAAGTCTAGTTTGAGTCGATCTTGTTCGGTTCATTTGGATTTTGAGACTTCATTTTCGCAGTTTACAGCATTTCACGACGCTCACACACACAACTACCAACTAACAAGGCCCAGTGCAATTCATTAACGTGTACTCGATTTGAAAAATTTGCAAATGTGCGTCACTACACAGAAACAAATGCTTTTCAACCGGTGTCAGCAGAGTTAATAATTACATTAATGTGCAGCATTTTGTACAAATAGAGACATATTTGTGAATACAAAATGTTATAATTTGTATTAAAGTATCATAATTTGTGAATGTATCAATTAAAATGTGCATTTGTGCATCAGGCGACGCGCGTGCATTAATTCACGTCTCTTCTGAGTGGATTCTATTTGATTAATTTTAATTTTGAGACTTTCGTTCCGCCCTTTAAGCCTTGCCCAATCCACACACACACAAGCTCGCGATCCACGAGAGCTGAGAAACGACCAGCCACCATAGATGGCATAAGAATATCCACGGTACCCGAAGAAACTACTGGCGAGTGTGCGGAAGACATATGTAAACACACACACACACACACACATCAGCATCTACTGCCTGACATTACAAACGAGTAATGAGTACTGCGAAAGAGAGCTGATATCAACTACAATAGCAAAATCAACCAATCAAGGGGTCAGGGGTGAATTTAAAGACGCTGCTCCTCTGAGACTGTCGATGCCAGCACACTAATCACAGCAGCACTGCTAAAAACACTGACTGACTAGTAGACCTTTGTTGTGTTTGATTCACCGTCAACAACGGTTTTCATCTTTGAAGAAAACATGGATAACAGAAGATTCATTGAAAAGACCTGGAAAATTTATTGCACAATTAATACAAACTATTATAACCACTGGGCATTTTTTATACGAATATACCGTTTTTAGAATTGCAAGATCTAAAGAAAATATAGATATATCATATTACTCCAGTATATGTAGGTAACTAAAACTATTAAAAAGTTTTTGTTAATTGAAATAAAAAAAATTAAAATAAAAACTTTTTAAATTCAGCTAGTTTTTCATTTCATTTGTTTATCTGATATATAAAATACAAGTAATACTGAAAACAAAAAACAAAATAGTAATATTTAAATAGAACAAAAAGTAATAAAAATGACAAAACACAACAAAATCAGTAACACTTTAAAATTACAAATAAAATAAAAATAGCAAATTCAAAAATAAAAACTAATTCTAAATATAAAAATAAATAGGATCTCAATGAAACTAAAAAAACAAAAAAATATATCAGGAATGGCTGAATAGGTATGACAATGTGCTGCGGCTGGAAAACATTCAGCATCGAATCCTGAAACTTTCATGTTAATTTTTTGTATTTAATAAAAACACAAACAATATATTATAATTAGTATAATAAACTATTTAATAATAATAATAAACTATTTAACAATTCTTCACTGCTAATTTTACTTATGGATACTCCTAGTTTTTGTAAGTTGTCATTACAGCAGATGAACCAGAGCCGTCACAGGGAGAGGCCCTTCAAATATTGGCCCTGAAGTCAAAAGGGACCACTGGCCTGGACAATATCATGGTGCTGAATGATTAAAATAATACAGACATATACTATATAACATATAAACACCATGGAATTAACTATGGCAATATCCAAAGCACATGGTTCATGCTCAAAAACACGGTATTATCCAGGACCGTTCCCAACAGAGTCAATAAGCTCCGTACAACTCAAGCGCTTTTGGTCTGTCTTTTTATTTTGCTATTCTAAAGATGCACAATTATACGGTGGGTGCATGAAATATTGCAGCTCTATGGTTCCTCTATTCACTTTCTGACATTACCCTCAACAAAACCATAGTAGTGCGATACTTCTTTTGTTTTGGTGTTCGATGAGCCAATACAGTTTTGAAAGAATATCAGTGAAGTAATAGTTATGCTGCTGGCAGACAGTATGATGTGCTTTATACCAGAACAACACACACACACACACACATCTCACCCGGCTCCGACTGACAACTGCGCTCAGCGTTTGATGGACATCCTCCCTGGACGTCTGGCGTTTTATCAGCATATTCCAGCTCTTCTGTCATGCTGTCAATGGCGTTCTGGCAAGGACATCTACTGAGAGGCAGATGCCGCCCTCCGGAGCCCTGCAGGAGAATAAATCACACACAAACACCCCTGAAAACACACCGAGTCTCACACGCTTGATCAGTGAACCTGCAGGCGGATACTCCACAAAATAAATAAATATGATGATCATGTCACTATGGAAACCCATCCCTGCCACATACGAAAAAAAAACATGAATTCATAATTATCACATAAGTGGGATGATACTATGTAATAATTATTAGATAAAAGTCAAAACTGATGAGATTTAAAAAGGTGTCATAATTATGAGATAATAGTTATCACTTTCCAGTACATAAAAAATGACGGGGACATATAAATATTGATTGGAGAAGAAACCGTTGTAAAATTTTACCTATTTATTGTCTTATAATACATTGCAGTGTACAAAACAATTATTCTAGCAACAGGGGGGAAAAAGTCTAAATTATAAGATACTAAATCATGAGATACAAAGTCATAATTTATGAGATACTAAGTCATAACTATGAGACGTCAATTAGGTTAAAAAAATTATCTCAAATTATGAGATACCTGCCAGTGTCAAAATTGTGACATACACAATTATGAGATAAACAGACTCAATTATGATGCCAAGTCATAATTATGAGATAAGAAGTTGTAATTATGAGATACTATGTTGTTATAATGAAATGAGTGTCAAAATTATACTAAGACATAATTATGAGATAAAAAGTCACAATTATGAGATGTCAAGTGATATTATGAAATATGTGTCAAAATTATAAGATACTAAGTCATTAGGTAAAAAGTCAAAATGATGAGATGCCAAGACATATTTATTGAGATACCTGTGTTAAATTGATGACACGATGAAAGACATTTTTTGAAATATGAATTGATATATCATATCTTCCCTTTTTATTCCATAATTACTTTTTATATCATAATTATGAATTTCTGTTTTCAGTTGTCATTGGGGTTGTGCTCAGGGGGTTTGGCAAAGAATTCACTTGCTTATTTGTTCTTCTCACGGTAACATTTGTGGTGATAAGCAAGAAGACCCCATTTAAACCGCACACACACCACCTGATTGCAGCACGCCGGACACGGCACATTTTTAATAAATATTTGGACTCTTAATGCCTGCTGTTCATCTGCGTTGGTCGTATGCTAATTTATTAATTATCCTCCAGTGTGTCTGTGCAGCGAGTGCAGAGGAGGAACAGCATTAATTCAGGGCAACAACCACCCACAATTCTCTCGCGGCGGAGTGATTTCCTCCAGAGCCGATGTCAGCGCGGATCTGTCAGGATGACGGAGAGTCCTTTCGACTGCTGCGTGTGGGAGCTTCTCTAGCAGAGCGGGGCAGGAATTTCCCTGCGCTCCTGCTGACCTGCGGGCGCTGTGGGGTGAGGACACGGCGGGGCGCGCTGAAGGCCGCATGGCTGCGGGAGTTGCCTTCTTGGGCGATGTGTTTTAATGGCCTCAAAGCCTCCACCAACACACAGCAGAACACACGCAGAAGCAAACACGCCACTGCACAGAGCCAGCAGCTGAGACTGTGGACACGGCGTGACCCAAAACACACATACAGCTCGTCTTCAAACTTCACATGACAGATCGCACAATGCAATGCTATCATAACAATCAAATGCACTTTATAAAGTACATAATTCTGCTGCTGTCTTCTCATTCAGCAGCAACTGTGTATCAGTCTGATTCACTTCAACGAACATTTACAATGAAGATTTTCAATCTTACATTTCAGTCTGTTCCTCACATGAAAATAACACATGACTCCAGAATACTTGGAATACAGTGCATGAGACATGTAGACTACTGTTATGGTACATTTATGGTGTTGTTTTTGTCTTTTGTTGGAGGTTGTCAGTCATGAAAGACATATGGAATTAGTAAATACTGACATAATAGCTTTAATATTGTGAATAAAGGCTACTGTAATGTCAATCAGTGCAGTTCACATGCTGCATTATGACATGCACGTTGTGTTGAACATTTCTGCTGCATCCCTGCAGCATGCAACAACTGTGATGAACGCAGAGGTGCTTGTCAGAGCATAAGAGAGAAATATAGGAACACTTTGGCATAATTATGAGATAAAGTTGAAATTATGAGATACAAAGTTCAAAATTGAGATACTAAGCCATAATTATGAGATAAATTTGAAATGATGATACTAAGTTATATTTATGATATCAAAAGACAAATTATGAGATGTTAAGATAAGCCATGATTATGAGATAAAAATTGAAATAATGACACTAAGTTATAATTATGAGATAAAAATTCTAAATTGGGATACTAAGCCATAATTATGAGATAAAGTTGAAATGATGATACTAAGTTATAATTATGAGATAATTCTAAATTGGGATACTAAGCCATAATTATGAGATAAAGTTGAAATGATGATACTAAGTTATAATTATGAGATAACAATTCAAAATTGAGATACTAAGCCATAATTATGAGATAAAGTTGAAATGATGATACTAAGTTATAATTATGAGATAAAAATTCTAAATGAGATACTAAGCCATAATTAGAGATAAAGTTGAAATGATGATTAATGAAGTTCTAATTATGAGTACAATCCACATTGGATATTTTGTCTAAGCCATAAGTATGAGATAAAGTTGCATATGATATACGTATAATTTATGAGATAACATTCAAATTGAGATACTAAGCCATAATTATGAGATAAAGTTGAAATGATGATACTAAGTTATAATTATGAGATAATTCTAAATTGGGATACTAAGCCATAATTATGAGATAAAGTTGAAATGATGATACTAAGTTATAATTATGAGATAATTCTAAATTGGGATACTAAGCCATAATTATGAGATAAAGTTGAAATGATGATACTAAGTTATAATTATGAGATAACAATTCAAAATTGAGATACTAAGCCATAATTATGAGATAAAGTTGAAATGATGATACTAAGTTATAATTATGAGATAACAATTCAAAATTGAGATACTAAGCCATAATTATGAGATAAAGTTGAAATGATGATACTAAGTTATAATTATGAGATAACAATTCAAAATTGGGATACTAAGCCATAATTATGAGATAAAGTTGAAATGATGATACTAAGTTATAATTATGAGATAAAAATTCTAAATTATGACATACAAAGTCATAATTATGAGATAAAAAGTCAAAATGATGACACTTAGTTATAATTATGAGATAATTCTAAATTGGGATACTAAGCCATAATTATGAGATAAAGTTGAAATGATGATACTAAGTTATAATTATGAGATAACAATTCAAAATTGAGATACTAAGCCATAATTATGAGATAAAGTTGAAATGATGATACTAAGTTATAATTATGAGATAATTCTAAATTGGGATACTAAGCCATAATTATGAGATAAAGTTGAAATGATGATACTAAGTTATAATTATGAGATAACAATTCAAAATTGGGATACTAAGCCATAATTATGAGATAAAGTTGAAATGATGATACTAAGTTATAATTATGAGATAACAATTCAAAATTGAGATACTAAGCCATAATTATGAGATCATAATCTCAAAATTCATAATTATAAAATAAAAAGTCTAAATTCTTAAATACTATGACATTGTATATTTTTGTCATAATTGTGACTTTTTTCCTCATATTTATGACTTAGTACCTCATAATCTTGACTTTTTTATCTCATAATGGCTTATGTCATAATTATGATTTAGCAAAGCATTAATTTGTTTATCATGCTGTGGAAATGGGCTTATGTACATCTGAGAATGACAGATTCATGCCGCATTATAACATGTGCTATTGTGTTTCTGATGCATGAGACAAACTGTGGAAAACTCACAGATGCAGAGCACGAGGGGGAAATATGGGAGTGCATCGGCATGAACAGCACCCACTTTCTTAAGGACATCAAAGCAACAGTGATAGATGTGTTTAGAGGAAACTTTCGACACAAAGTCACACAGATCCACACAAATAACCTTCCCTTGACTTCCTCCCGCTATCACTGCAGCCCAGTGTACCTGAGCACAAACTGGATAATGTGACTGGACATGTTTGTTAAGGCAGGCCTGCTTTCAGGCACGGGTGAATATTGCAGACGTCAAAGTCGCCCACGCGAGGGGACAAAAAGAGAAGAGGACTGGCAGAGAGGCTGTGAATGAGTGTGTCACGTACCCTGCAGTCTGCAGTAAATGTGCTGCTGAAGACATGTTGAGAACAATGCATTCCTGTAGAGCAGGGTTTCCAAATAATTGTTTTAAAGAAACAGGGCTGTACAAGTAAGTGAAGAGTGAAAACTGAAATAGTGATATATCTTGTATATCTTGTTCATTTAACACGCGTGCAGCTGATAATAGCGTGTTTTCAACATCTCAGAGTGGCTCACTTCACAATAAACGCTGCTTCTCATAAACTCCATCTCTGCAAGCACTGTGAGTTTAACATGCATTTGGAAAAGCAAATTTTACTTTATTTACATTCCCATAATTTCCATCAATTTTGCAGACAGATATTTACAGCACTTTCAACACTAATAATTGTATGCCAAAATAAAAGCCTGAGGGTTTGAACGCTTCAAAGTGAAGAATTTCAGAAATCAATATTTGTATTGTAACTTCTAGTGCTTGTTGACATTTATTAAAAGTGTGAACTGCCTTAAACGCAATGTCAGAGTCTATGTGTTTAACTAGCAATATATGGTAAAATTATCAAAATACACTGTAATTTTTTGGCCAAAGTTGTGCATTTTTTTCTGGTAAGCGATACAGAGGCCCTAAGAAGACATGGCGAAGGAAAATAATACGAGATGGGAGGAAAAAAAATTTTCAATGCTTTTGCATGCTCTCATAAAAGTATTGTATTCCTAAACAATATTTTGCATTCACTCACAAAAGCACTGAAGTAGTTTTTTCTCCCATCACATATTATTTACATCACAAACGTTTCGTGACCGAACTCTGAGTTTATCTGGGGAACGTAAAAGTTTTGTTACAGCATGCAAAGTATTGAAACAATTTTTCCATCATCATGTCCCTTCAGGGTCTTTATAAATATTTAAATCATTTAAAAATAAAAACAATAACAAAAAAAACACTTACTAAAAAAAAAAGATTCGATGTTTCTTTAGCTTACCTGCATGTCATGTGACCTTTACCAATGTCAGAGAACCATAAACATGTAAACGTGTTGATAAATTACTGAAATATTAACTTGAGATTTTAGAGGGTATTTCATGTAAATATTTAACTTCTAAGGTGTTCGTCTGACGAAAGTTTGGGAAACTACCTCAAAAACTAGAGTAGGGTGCTAGTAACACCAATATGAAGGTTGGATTCCCAGGGAATGCATGAACTGATACATATGTGCAGAACTTGAATGCAGTGTATGTTGCTTTGGATAAAAGCATCTGCCAAATGCATAAATGCAAATGGTTCGTAAAACATTTATATACACAAAATAAGTATATTGTTTGTTGCAAACAATCCATTTTGTGAAGACTAACGAGCAGTAGAAACTCAAGCTCGCTGGATTTCAAATCAAAGAGTTTGACTTCATATGTGACATACTTTAATATTCAGACATCAAAACTTCATCTCTATGCAGGACCAAAACTAACTGACTTGCTAACTAAATAAATGTAATAATAGGACAATAAATAAAAGAATAAATTACTTGATACAACATACTCGCGCACACACACTCACACACACACACACACACACACACACTCGCGCACACACACACACACACACACACACACATGTTAACCACTCACGCTGGGTGTGTGTTTGGCACTACATGACGATCTTCTTCTTGAAGATGCGGGCAGTCAATGGTTGAAGGTCCATACTCGCCTCTTCTCCACAGATTAGAACTCCCATACCTTATCTGAAAGGCATTATCCCAGATTTAGGAATCACTACCAAATCAAAATTACGGAACATTATAATTTTATTAGTAAGTTAAGTGCAGTTACGGTCATCTTTTTGGCTGGACATTAATAGCAATGTTTATATACCGCTACAGTCAAAAGTTAAAGAAATACATTAGTAATGTTTTTGCAAGAAGCGTCTTCTGCTCCCCAAGACACTAATAAATGACAGGAGTAAAATTGTGAAATATTATTACGGTTTAAAACAGCTGTTTTCTCTGTGAATCTATGTTAAACTGTAATGTATTTCTGTGAAGCGCAGCTGTATTTTCAGCATCATCACTCCAGCCTTCAGTGTCACACGATCTTTCAGAAACAATTCTAATATGCTGATTTGCTGCTAAAAAAAACATTTCTAATTATTATCAACGTGAAACAGTTTTTGTGGGAACTATCATTTAAAATTTGGGGTCAGCAAGAAAAGAAATAAATACTTTTATTCATCACGGATGCATTAAATTGATCAACAGCAATGTCAGTAAGACAAAAATTATACAGTACAAAACACTTCTAAACTTTCAAACCATTAACCCGATTATAACAAGCACCTCGTGTGCGACTCTTTCACAACTATCACCCCCGAAACAGTATCTCTCATCTGTGAATCCTGAAAAATAAAATGCATCACAGTTTCCACAAAAATATTGTGCAGCACAACTGTGTTCAACATTGATAATAATCAGAAATGTTTCTCGAGCAGCAGATCAGCATATTATACTGATTTCTGAAGATCATGTGACACTGAAGACTGGAGTTAATGTCAATTTGCAACAAAAAAAAAGTCCTTTACAAATGAAAGATTTCATTTGATTTCAATAATGGACTAAATCTAAAAGAACATTATAACGATGATTCAGAAGAAATGTTAAAACAGCTTGTCATAATGAAACACTTGAGCTGAACGCTGAAGCAGAAGCAGCTGAAGGTGGTTTACTTTCTGACAGAAGTGTTGGTGTGCCTCTGACCTCGTGCAGATACACTTCCATCTCCGCCAGGGACTTTCCTAAATGCCTGTCTGGATCCAGGCCTGCCAGACACACAACACAAGAGCTGATCAGCGACAGAAACCACAGCTCCGCTGAGCGCCGCCCTCCTGGCACAACACGGGAATCAAATCATGCTGCCAATATCAACAACACACAGACATAACCAACAAACAAGCATAATCAAACGCAGAGCATCCACTCAAACTCAAACACATGAGGAACTTTCCATGAGTACGGCAATACGCTTTCCAACCATGTTGTGCTCTATTTCAACCAATGATCACTAGAAGAAGCTGCTGATCCTTCAGAAAATCATCTCCAACCTCAAGCAAACGACGGCCAGACTTAAGGTTATATCAGACAGTTTATTTTAAACATCTGCTGTCAGCAAAATGTAGTATGTAGTACCAAAATTTGGTGAAATGATTAAATACAGTTTAAAAAATAACCTTATTTGTGTGACTTTTTAGCAAAAGTATAGACAAAATAAATATACCAAAAAAAAGTAGCAAAAAGCAAATTTTTTACGTTTCTGATAAACTTAAATGTCCTACCACTTAAAAGAAAAACACATACAGTAAATTAATGTAAAGCAATATATACTATACAGCAAATCTGGCTGCATGATTATATTGTCAAAAAATGCTAAATGTAAACCAGGGTTATTTAGTATTATTTAATTATTTTATTTTATTTTATTATATATATATATATATAATAATATATATATATATATATACACACAAATATATATATATATATACATACAGTTGGGTACGGGGGGGAAAAAACAGAAAGTATTCAGACCCACTTACATTTTTCACTCTTTGTTATATAGCAGCCATTTGCTAAAATCATTTAAGTAAATTTTTTTTTTTTCCTCATTAATGTACAAACAGAACCCCATATTGACAGAAAAACACAAATTGTTGACATTTTTGCAGATTTATTAAAAAAGAAAAACTGAAAATATCACATGGTCCTAAGTATTCAAACCCTTTGCTGTGACACTCATATATTAACTCAGGTGCTGTCCATTTCTTCTGATCATCCTTGAGCTGGCTCTACACCTTCATTTGAGTCCAGCTGAGTTTGATTATACTGATTGGACTTGATTAGGAAGGCCACACACCTGTCTATATAAGACCTTACAGCTCACAGTGCATGTCAGAGAAAATGAGAATCATGAGGTCAAAGGAACTGCCTTGAAGAGCTCAGAGACAGAATTGTGACAAGGCACAGATCTAGCCAAGGTTACAAAAAAAATTCTGCTACACTTAAGGTTCCTAAGAGCACAGTGACCTCCATAATCCATAAATGGAAGACGTTTGGGACGACCAGAAACCTTCCTAGAGGGGCCGGTCCGGCCAAACTGAGCTATCGGGGGAGAAGAGCCTGGTGAGAGAGGTAAAGAAGAACCAAAGATCACTGTGGCTGAGCTCCAGAGATGCAGTCGGGCGATGGGAGAAAGTTGTAGAAAGCCAACCATCACCCTCCACCAGTCGGGGCTTTATGGCAGAGTGGCTCGACGGAAGCTTCTCCTCAGTGCAAGACACATGAAAGCCTGTGAAAAAGCCTAAAAAACACCTGAAGGACTCCAAGATCTGATGAGACCAAGATAGAACTTTTTTTTTAATTCTAAGCGGTATGTGTGGAGAAGACCAGGCACTGCTCATCACCTGTCTACTACAGTCCCAACAGTGAAGCATGGTGGTGGGCCAGCATCATGGTGGGGGGTTTTTAAGCTGCAGGGCCGGACAAACTGTTCGCATCGAGAGGGGATGCGGAAAAAGAAGCGGCAAAGTACAGGGATATCCTGGACGAAAACTTTTCCAGAGTGCTCAGGACCTCAGATTGGGCCGGAGGTTTAACTTCCAACAAGACAATGACCCTAAGCACACAGCTAACATAACGAAGGAGTGGCTTCACAACAACTCTGACTGTTCTTGAATGGCCCAGCCAGAGCCCTGACTTAAACCCAATTGCGCATCTCTGGAGAGACCTAAAAATGGCTGTCCACCAACATTTACCATCAACCTGACAGAACTGGAGAGGATCTGAAAGGAGGAATGGCAGAGGATCCCCACATCCAGGTGGAAAAACTTGTGCATCTTTCCCAAAAAGACTCATGGCTGTATTAGATCAAAAGGGTGCTTCTACTAAATACTGAGCAAAGGGTCTGAATACTTAGGTCTATGTGATATCTCAGTTTTTCTTTTTAATTAAATCTGCAAAAATGTCAACAATTCTGGGTTTTCTGTCAATATGGGGTGCTGTGTGTACATGAATGAGGAAAAAAAATTAACTTAAATGATTTAGCAAATGGCAGCAATATAACAAAAAGTGAAAAATTTAAGGGGGTCTGAAATACCTCAGTACCACTGTATATATACTATGATTTTTTTTTTTGATTTTTTTTTTTTGAAAGTATTTTGTTGTTGTTGTTTTTTTGTAATTTTTCTTCGTTTTTTTTTATGTCCATATACTTTTCATAAATTTTGTTTCAGTTTTAGTTATTTTAGTGCATCAATGAAAAAACACACAGGCTAGGTGAAATAAAATGTTTGTTTGTTATTAGCTGTAATCTGCTAAATGCGACTATAAGGCATAAAGATACTAAGACATTAGTAATAAAGTACACTGGTTGAACTGAACTCAATGAATGCTGTCCACAATTAGTGTAAAAATGAGGAAAAAATAATTAGTCCAGCCTTCCATACTATATGAATCTATTTTGTATATTGTCAGTATTTGATGGAAAGCTGAATATGGGTCCATCATACAGTTAAACAGGGCTGCATGCAAAATGTGGGCCACAGCTGAAGACTACTTTTTTTTGGTCATTAAAATATTTTGTACAATGAACTGACTATCTATTCTACAAAATTATGACACTGTGTGATATTTAATATCTGATACAGTCAAGGCGGTCAAAAATCACCATTTATCATTAAAAATCACCGTCTAGCTGCTTTTATTACTTCTGTCCATAACTCTCCTCTTTCTTCAAATGAAAATAAATTCAGTAGATCAGGGATTCTTTGGGTTTTTTGTCAGCCGAACCATTTATCTTTCAGGACAGAAGCAGCACGAACGCTTGGAGTATGTCAGAAATAGAATGATTTGTCGTGTTAATCCATCCAGTGTTATAATCACTGATTATAATGGGTTCTGCTGTCTTTAGTCGCATTGCGCCGAGCTCCAGATAAAATAATTTTTAAAAAATGCAGTTCATGACCCCTTTAAAAGTATTGTCCTTTGATGATTTTATATTTATGTATTTTAATTTTTAATTTTTATGATTTAATTAATTAATAGCATTTGATCAGCTCACAAACTCCTCACAGTTCCCTCACAAATTAGATTGGGAAACGCTGCAACAGAACAGAGGATTCATATTGGTTTTAAAAATATACTGTAACATCAATCTGTACCCTATTTGTGGAAAGTGCCATAAACAGCCAACCCCTGCAAAATACTACAAAACCTTGTACAGACATCTCCAGTCTACCAAGGGGTTAAACTTTTACCATTCCTCACTACAAACCACAACAGCCCAACATAACACAAACCCATATTTTCCCTGCCTCTCATGATTGGCGCCTACCGCTAGAGAGAACCGCCGTGTGGTGAAAGACTTGTTCTTCCCGCCTAACCTCAGAGGTCAAGGGCCCGAACCACAAGCCCTGAGGGAAAGCTGAACTTTAGACTGCGTATTTTCAGCGGCAAGCTGCACTCGGATGCCGCTGATCTGCAGGGGATCAATGAGAACGCGAGCGGCCCAATTACCCGCCCCTGGGGAACACCGCTCATAATTAGTGTGAGAATATCTAATCTCCTCTCCTCTCATGTTAACCCCACACAAAGGTAACAGGGAGAACACCATTAAAATTCAATCCTATTTAAATATCCTTTTTAATTAGTCATGCCTTTTAAACAAATTCTAATGATTGATATCAAACTGCTAAGAGGGAGTCTGTGTTATAATATGTTTATTAATGTCTTGATTTTAAATAAAGGATGAAGCACAGCACAATTTGATAGCTTGGATGCAGGAAGAATATATGCAAATAAAAAAAATAAAAAAGCTGTATAATATCTCTGGGTGTGTCTCATTCCACTCCCTAGTTCCCTATGAGGCAAATCAGTGTATGGTGAACCTGATTCAGGGCAAAAGCATGATTACTATCTTGGTATTTATTTATTGCGATTAATTATGGAAAAAATAACGCACCCGCCATGCCCAGACCTGTAAGTCATCTTACATTGACGCAGTTGCTGACGAACATGATGCAGGACAATGAAAAACCATTGTGAGTCTCTGAGCAAGACGCAGTTGTGTTTCATTACTAAATTAATCTGTAGTTTAGAATCAATCAAGTGAGTCAATGATTCAGTGAATCATTCATAAAACAGTAACTTGGTTTTGTTTCTGAATGAATCAGCAGTTTGAATGAATCGGTTGAATGAATTATTCAATGACTCACTCATTTACTTTCAAAATGAGAGTATAATTTAATTAAAAAAAAAAAATAATTTCAAATTTCACTATTATTTAAAAAAGGTTAATAACCATTTATTATCATTATTTATGCAATGCTAAACCAGAATATTTATTTCCAAAGCTACTTTGTGTTGTGTGTATTCAATGCTTTTCTCATCTAACACAACAATGTCTTTAAATTATCTTTTGGTGGTAATCTCTCAGCCAAAATTGATGTGCAGTTAACTTGCGATTAATTTGGTTAATTCATCGGCACGTCATGTAATTAATTAGAATAAAAATTTTCATCACTGGACAGCCCTTGTATTTATCAATGTATTGCACAAAGCCATTGCTGATCAGTCCCCCAGCTTTAACCCCTCCGCCACACCCGCCCCCCCCGCCCCATCAATGACATCTCCACCCCCCACACCCCCCCAAGTGAATATAGCAGATCTGGACCAACTACAATCATATTGGCCTAAAATATTCAGACAGCCAAGACTAGCCGCAGTCATGCGCTCTCATTTACATGAGCTGCACGATGTTCATTCATCTGCACCTGTTTTACTACCTGACCTACAGCTAATTACCTCAGCCCCTTATGGCACATTAAACACAAATAAGCCCAGTCCAAGCTCCATTCATCTGCCTGCACGTCCATCCTCGCTGCCCTTTAGACAAGCAGAGTCCAAGCAGGGCCCCAAGGAGCGATATGCCTGCAAAAAGTCTTTAACTCATTATTATCCTATAAAACTGAAATTTAATCCAGTCAACTTCCAAGCCAGTGAACTGGGCACAAATGGATTTTCAAGTTTTGCATTAGATTTCATGAGCTTCAAATTAGAGCAAATTCTTTTTAGGTCACAAGTTCTTACAATACTGCCAGAGATGTGAAGGGTTTCTTTCCTTACATGCTTCTTTGGTCTGATGCATTAAGACACTACATGCAAAAAGTAGTCAATTTTGAGATTTTGCTCTATTTTGTTTTCATAACATGTCATCCAAAATACACATTTAAGTGTTTATTGTATTGCACTTTATCTATTTGCATCAGTACATTTCAATTCCAATCCATGTCTTTAGTTTTTTCTCTTACTTACACCAAACTTTACAGTTGTATTCCTATCTATATTCTGAAAGCTTTTACTGAGGGATTTGTTAACAATCTTAACACCGTTAACACTGATTTAGATTGAACATTATATTCCTAAAAACATGGTGAAAAAGTATTGTTTTTCTAGCGTGATGAAAAAGCATATCCAACATCCCCTCTGGAAAAAATCTTTAACTTGAATATGTCCAATGTTCTATATATATATGGTCGCGGGGTTGAATGAGAGCACAGACTCGGTAATGGTTTCGAAAGAGCCCAGGAGGGTGATTGATTTGCCACACCACTGATCACACGTGACCCTTGATGAAGAGTGAGCGGTGCCCGTATCAGAGTGGTGCTCGTGGGGTGAAGTGCCGTGGTGCAGATCCCTCTCCCATGGTGCCTTCAGAGTCTGTGAACAAGGAGAAACAATTGTTAATGTCGCCTGGAGCTCCGGGGTGCCTTTCCGCTGGTGTCTCTTCTCCTGGCTTTTAGGGCCAGCGGGAACGAGCTCCAGGTGCACCACTCATCACGCACAGGTGTTGTGAATGTATGATCAGTGTGTAAGCGGCGTTTCCAGGGCGACGCTGATCTGGAACCGGGATACTCGCCACATTCCCCCCCCCCCAGGCGTCGCCCTGGTCCTGTGGGGAAATACACAACTCGTTGGGGGGGTATTACGGGGGGGGGATTTCTGGTTACCTGCCAGACCTGCCCAACCGGACCAGCCCCGGGGGAGACCGTCCGCATTCCCGTGGTCGGCCCCAGCCCGATGTTGTACCTGGAAGCAGAAGCCCTGGAGTGCGAGGAACCACCGTGTCACCCAGACGTTTGTGTCCTTCGCCCTGGACATCCACTGCAGGGGCACATGGTCAGTGACGAGGGTGAACCGGCAGCCCCAAAGGTAATACTTTAACTCCAGGACTGCCCACTTTATGTCCAGGGCCTCTTTCTCCAGGGTGGCGTACCTGATCTCCGCGGGGGAGAGTTTCCGGCTGATGTAGACTATGGGGTGTTCCTCTCCATCCCGGAGCTGGGAGAGGACTGCCCCTAAACCGGTGCCGGAGGCGTCCGTATATAGGGTGAAGGGGCAGCCGAAGTCTGGGGCATGCAGGACCGGGGAGGACGTCAGGGCCGTCTTGAGGGCCTGGAAGGCGGCTTCGGTCTCGGGAGTCCAGTTTATCCTCTCCAGCTGCCCCTTCTTGGTCAGGTCTGACAGGGAGCAGGCTATAGAGGAGAAGTTCGGAATGAAGCATCGGTAGTAGCCCGCCAACCCCAAAAAGGCCCGCACCTGGGTCTTGTTGGCGGGACGCGGGAACTCCTTCACCGCCTCGACCTTTTTTTCCTGGGGCATGATGAGCCCTCTTCCAATTTTGTACCCCAGGTATTTTGCTTCGGTGAGGCCGAGGTGGCACTTCTTGGGGTTGGCCGTCAGGCCAGCCCGCCGGAGCTCCGTCAACACCCTCCGTAGACGCTCTAGGTGAGTCTCCCAGCACTCAGAGTGAATGATGACATCATCCAAGTAAGCCGCGGCGTAGGCTTGGTGGGGCCGGAGCAAGATGTCCATCAACCGCTGGAACGTGGCGGGCGCCCCGTGTAGGCCGAAGGGTAGCACCCGGTAATGCCAGTGGCCATTGGGAGTGCTAAAGGCGGTCTTCTCCCGGGACTCGGGGGACAGGGGCACCTGCCAGTAGCCTTTGGTGAGGTCTAAGGTGCTGATGTAGCGAGCCTTGCCCAGCCAGTCCAGGAGCTCATCCACCCGCGGCATGGGATAGCCGTCAAAGGCCGAGACTTGGTTGACCTTCCTGAAGTCGTTGCAGAACCGGAGGGTGTTGTCCGGCTTTGGAACCATCACGATGGGGCTGGCCCACGGGCTAAGGGAGGGCTCGATGATTCCGAGTTGGAGCATCTTCTTTACTTCCTCCTCTATAGCCGGCCGGCGAGCTTCCGGTATCCGGTAGGGCCGCTGCCGGACTACGACTCCGGGTGGGGTGCGGACCTCGTGCTCTATGACGGTAGTTCTGCCCGGGGTCTCACTGAACACATCCCGGAACTGACTGACCAGGGCCTCGAGCTCCGTCTTCTGGGTCGCCGACAGCTGCGGTTCCATGTCCACTACGGGGGAAGGTATGGGCTAGCTTTTTTTTCTTTTTGTGCGGCCAGTTGCTCGGGCCGGGGAAACCCAATTTTTGAGCAAGTTGACGTGGTAGATTTGCTCCGTCCGCCGGCGGCCCGGTTGACGCACCCGGTACGTCACCGGTCCCATCCGTTCCACTACGGTGTAGGGACCCTGCCAGGTCGCCAGAAACTTGCACGCAGCTGTCGGGACCAGTACCACCACTCGATCGCCCGGCTGGAACTCCCGGGCCTGGGCGGGCCGGTCATACAGCCGTTGCTGGGCGCGCTGGGCGGTCACCAGATGTTCCTTCACCAGCGGCATGACCCGGTCTATCCTCTCCCGCACGTGCTCGACGAGGCTAAGAAGTGGGGCGGGCTGGTTCTCCCAGTCTTCCCAAGCCACGTCTAGAAGGCCCCTGGGCTGTCTCCCAAAAAGCTGTTCGAAGGGGGTGAAGCCTGTGGAGGCCACTCCCTGCGGTACCTCTCTGACGCCAAAGAGCACGTACGGGATCACGAGTTTCTCTTTTGAGGTCCCAGTCGCCGCCCATCCAGGCCACCAACCGGTTCAGCATCCGTTTGAGCGTCTGGTTGAACCGCTCCACGAGGCCATCCGTCTGCGGGTGGTAGACCGACGTCCTCAGTTGTTGGACCTTGAGGAGGTGACAGAGGTCCGCCATGACCCGGGACATGAAGGGGGTACCCTGGTCAGTCAGGATTTCCTTTGGGATCCCGACTCGGCTGGCCAGCAGTAATAGTTCTCGGGCAATGTTCTTGGCTTTGGCCGCTCGAAGTGGGATGGCTTCCGGGTACCGGGTGGCATAGTCCATGATGACCAGGATGTGCTCGTGTCCCCGGGCAGACTTCGGCAGCGGTTCCACCAGATCCATCCCGATCCGCTCGATGGGCACATCGATGACGGGTAGTGGAATGAGTGGGCTGGGGGGAGGACGGCACGGAGATGTCTGTTGGCAGGTGGGACAGCTACGGCAGAACCGTTTTACTTCGGCCTCTAGTCCGGGCCAGTGAAAACAGTCCCGGATGCGTTGGACGTTATTGTTGGCTCCTAGGTGTCCCGCCATTGGGTGGTCGTGTGCCAGCTCCATGACCGTCTCCATCTTGGTGGTAGGCACGAACAGGAGGAATTTGTCCTCCCCCCGCCTATGGGTGACACAGTACAGCAGACCATTTCTTATTTAAAAATGAGGGAGGGAGTGTGGGCCCAGAAGCCTGTCTACCTCATCAACGCGGCGCACTTGATCCCAACAGTTTCGCAGGCAGTCATCCTCTCATTGTTCCCTGCCGAACGAGCCCCCGGTCGTGACCTGCGAAAACACATCGAGGTAGACAGACGGAAGATTAGCTGGCTGACACTCACCCTCCCTACCTCGACCACCGAGTCCCCTACCGTCGCCTAGCCCCCGAAAACTGGCCTGGGGCTGCGAACCGGCTCCTGACCCGGCCGGTCGCCCGCTGGCCGTCCCGGACCCCGCCGGTACACGGGCTGTGGCATCCTGGATCCCCGAGGAGGAGCTTCGGAAAACCCCCCCGGACCCCCACACGTCCCCGTCCACCCCAGGAGACCAGACGCGTAACCCCTACAGGGCAGATCCGGCCACGCCACAACATCGCACCCACCTCGATGGCCCCGGACCTGGGCTCGACCCCGAGATCCGCACCAGCCGGGCCGCGCCACCCCCACGACCCGAGGTGTCCCTCGTGACCACACACCCCCGCAAGCCCCCCCCCCCAACCAACCCCCACCGGCAAATGAGCCGATCTTACCCCATAGGCTCGTGGCCCCCACCCGACGGGGCGTACAAAGGTGAACAGGCTTGCACCGAGGGTGATCCCACTGAATGCCACCGCCTCGAGCCCCACCTCACCAGGAAGGCTGACGGGTGGTTCCATACCATCAGGATGTGAGTATATACGTTCCCTCTTGTACCACCCCCCTACTGATGCCCTGCCGGCCCACCCCACGAGGCGCCGCCCCCGCCTACAGTATGCCTTGCGCTGCAGGAAACAGACTGGGGGGTACGCCCCGCTGGGCCCACTTCGGCTCATCACACACGCACCGTCATGGGCCACCGATCTGATGTCTCGACCCTTAACACACACGGTTGCACCCCAGCTCCCCCCCCCACTTACCTCACCCTCGGAAAACCCTCATCTCCGCGGCACGGACGCCGCTCCATCACCCTGCTGGGCGCCAGGCCCGCTCTCTCCCCTGCCTCACGGGCGTTCGTCGCCTCCGCCAGCTCGACCTATGTACACATGGGCGATAGGCCCACCCGGGCTAGGATTTCGTCTTTGAGCTCGTCATACTGTTCGTTCCGGGGTGCCCTCAGGGCATAGTAGGCTCGCTGCGCTTCTCCGGTGAGGAAGGGGGTGATGATGCGAGCCCACTCTTCCTGGACACACCCCTCCCGGGCCGCGATGACCTCAAACGTATGGAGGTAAGCCTCAATGTCGTCGTTCTCGGTCAACCGGACAAGGTATTGGTGCGCTCTGACCGGCGCTTCCAGGAGGGGCAGGCGCCCCGCCACGCTGGCCTGCAGCTGTTCCACAACCCGGTCAGTATATTCCTGCCGGGCGGCCAGTCGCTCTGTAAACTGCTGCTGGCAGGCCGAGAGCTCCATTAGGCGGCAGATGACCTCTTCCATACGTCCGGGGGAAGAGAGCGGTTTCTCCTAAAAGAAGCACAGATATCGTTAAGGCCACCTAGCGGTACCCGTCTGTGTCTCAATTCACCTCTTCTGCCCGCATTCTCCACCATATGTCACAGGGTGAATGAGAGCACAGATTCGGTACTTGTCGAAAGAGCCCCGGAGGGTGATTTATTTGCCCACACACTGATCACACGTGGCCTTGATGACTGGTGCTCGGTGCCCGTCTCAGAGTGGTGCTTGTGGGGTGAAGTGCCGTGGTGCAGATCCTTCTCCTGGGGTGCTGTCGGAGTCTGTGAATAAGGAGAAACAAGCATTAATGTTGCCTGGAGCTCCATTGCAACTCGCCGCTGGTGTCTCTTCTCCTGGTTTTTAAGGCCAGCGGGAACGAGCTCCAGGGGCGCCACTCATCGCGCACAGGTGTTGTGCGTCAGTGATCAGTGTGGCAGCGGCGTTTCCAGGGCGATGCTAATCTGGACTCGGGATACTCGCCACAATATATATAAAATATATATAGATATATATATATATCCAATCGTCAGATTTCTGTTTGGAAATGTATGAAAATGAGTGCATATTGAGCTACGCACCCTTTAATGCTGGCATTTGATATTTAACATCACCATTTCTCGAAACGCTTGTAAATGCAGATGTTTTGATAAAATGTTAATAAGTTGAGGTCATGTTTAACGGGAACGAACACACCCAAAACCCAAAATTCTGCACATTGTTTACTCACTTGTGATCAATGCCAAGACCCCCCTGTCTTTTGCTTCTGTCAGCTCGAACACAAAAACCGTCCGATGCACTTTGACACTTGATCCTAGGTGAACCAAAAGACGCTCCTGTAAACCCTCGATCTGGAACACGGACACTCCTCCCGCGAACATGCAAACACCCAGCCTGGTTTGAGTGCATACCTCTAAGAAGGTCGTCACCGGTCCGTTCTTGGACGAGGTGAGTGTCACGTCACTAATCATCTAGCCCCTATGCGGCCTGCATGCCGCCCCCGCGCGGTCCCCTCCGTAATTGCGACAACCCACCTCACCTTCTCTGTCTATATGGCATCACTAGGTTATGTCATTCAGAAACATGGCTTTTCATATCACTGCTATGTTGATGACACTCAACACTACCTCTCATTCCATCCTGATGATCCGACGAAGCTGCTCGCATCGCAGTTGCTAACAGACATTTCTTTGTTGGGATGATAGGTCATCCCTTCAACCAACCTTGCCAGACAGAACGCTTGTGGTTTCAACAAACCCACACTTTATCCATATTTCCACCATCCAGTAGCTCCTCACCTCACTCTTCACCCCCGCTGACACTTGGAGTTGTGCTTGATGCTAAGTGAAGTTTTACGATTGCTCAAACTGCCCCGGTACTGCAGCTTTGCTTCACTACACATTCGGAAGACCTCCAGGTCCTTTCCTTTCCGCCCCGCCACCCTACTCCCTTGCCTTCCAGCTCTCTGTCTGTCCAGGCGGTCGCCCGGAATATTTGCCCCTGTCTCTCAGGTCGTTCCCGCATCATTCTCTCACAACCTCTCCCAGTAATCCAAAATGCCCGCTGCACGACTCACCGCCTCTTAATGAGATCGACACCCGCCAACGCATTGTCACTTGCCCCATCTTCGTTCATCCTTTTGCCTGGTCCCACTAGCTGCCTGACCATCAAATCACGGCCTTACTGTTTGCTAAGAAAATCTCAACACTGGTCTGCCACCCCTCTTCACTACCACTTTCCATCGTTAATTTGTTACAGCCTGATGTCGGGTGTCTTTAGCAAAGGCCTGGTGTTCCGCAAGTGCCCGACTTTTGCGACCTTGAGAGGTGTTGTACTCTCCAACGAGGCAATATCCAAATCATCTCTTTCATAAGGACTTTTCTTACCACGACTGTCGCCCTCTGGTGGCATGACCTGCACCATCCGTCGAGCAGTGAGTCTTCGATCTTTAAGAATCGCCCTCCAACAAACATCTCTTCCCTCTTTACTTGACCCTCGTCCTCTATCTAACTACTCGTGAATCTCTCCTTACTGCCTACTATTTATCTTTTTCGTACTAAAACACCACAAAATACAATTCTATACCTTTTTATTTTTTCATTCTATGCTATCTTGTCTGTTTCCTTTGTCGTAGTTGTGGTGTTATCTGTATCTATCTTCCCTCTATAAATCCCGCACACACATCCCCTTAGCGCATACACCCGTGTCTGCGTTTAGGAGACGCCCGACTGCTCAATGACTAACGTAAGTGTAACCCAGAGTATCTCCGTGTACTCCACTGTCCTTCTTTAGCACAAAACCGAGCCCCCGCCACGTGCAGTTCTTCCAAGCTCCCTGTGGGTCCCAGCGCAGTCCAGACAACGTCATTCGAGGTCCGGAAATGTTTCCTTGTTAGCCGCACCAGCCAGTCTCACGTTTCGCAACCCCCATCGCACTCCGGACACACCCACGAACATGACTGCCCCTCCCTCCTCCTTTGTGCCTCGCTCTCTCGCCTATTTGCCTTGGGAAGGGTTGCAACCTTAACGTCGTGTCGACCCCCCTTTTATTCTTCCCCCCCCCCCACCCCCCCCCCCCCCCCCCCCCCCCCCGCTCCTTCTTTTGCCCCATCCCCCCCCCCACCCCCCCCCTTTTCCCCCCCCCCCCTCCCCGCAACCCGTCCCCCCCCCCCCCCCCCCCCCCTCCCCCTCCCCCCCCCACCCCCCCCCCCCCCCTCACCCCTCCCCCCCCCCCCCCCCCCCCCCCCCATTTTCCCCCTTTTCCCTCTCTCCCACCTCCCCCCCCCTCCCCCCCCCCCCCGCCCCAAAACTGACCCCCCTTACTTACCTCCCTCCCTTTTTTCCCGCTCCTTTCCCCTTTTTTTATCTCGCCTCTCCTTTTTACCTCCCTCCTCCCCCCCCTTCCCCTTCCCCACACACCCACCCCCTTTTTCACCTCATCTCGCGCTGTAACGCTCCCCTACATTCACCCCCTCCCGTTGTCCACCACCCTGCACCGCCCCCCTTACTTACCTTCATGACCGCCACCCACACCGCCATATCACGCCCCACCCGCCACACCCATCCCCCCCCTTCTCTCCTAACCACAGTCCCCCGCCCACCCACACCCTGCTGCACCTCTCTCGGCCCCGTCTTTCTACTATACTTTATGGTGTGGGTTTTACCCCCTAACCACACCCCCACCATGTCCCCCTGCCCCGATCACCCGCCCACACCCACGCCCCGCATCTCAACAACCACAGACCCCGACCACCCACAGCATCAAAGCCCACCCCCCACCGCCAGGCCCCCCCAGCGGCACGAAACAACCCCTCAGCCCCCCGCACCAACCCGCCACCCAGCACCCCTTTTTCCCTATTACACACCGACCCAGCCCACCTCCGCTACCCATCCCCCACACCCCACCCAAACAACCCCACACCCCCACCCAACCCAAACCCCCCCCATCGGAACGAAGAGTAGATGGTCGCACCCCCCGCCCACGGGGTGACGGTTCTCCGGATCTGAGGAGCACAGACTGACAGCTCGCCTTTAATCCCTGCCTTCAGAGAGGAACGCCAGGAAAATTGGATTCATGTTAGGGAACATTTTAGCTTTAGAATGGATGAAACCAGCATCTCGCGCTGGAAGGTGAGCTATCTATCCTTTGAACAATGCTCTCAAAGACCTGAGCGAAACAATAGCTCTGTGCTATCACCTGATCTGTGAGCGTGTGAGCCAGAGCTTTGGAAAGAGAGCGTGTGCACGAACACACACGAGATGCTGAGATTAAGAGAGATCGGAAAATTTGTTCGAGCTCTTATCTGAAATTCAACAGCTGTGTGTGGAATAATAGCCGTACGACGAATGCAATTCAGCAGACACATCGGAGATTTAATCTTTTTATCCAATAAATGGAATGAAGCTGCAATTATAACCTCATCTGATGTTTATCACCACCTGTTAACACTGACAGTCTTATAACCTGAATATTGAAAACATAAAAGCAGTAATAATAACATTAAGCACATTAAACTGAATACAACACTTTTGTTCAATGCATGACTGACTCATGACTGATGTTTACGAAGAGTATAAAGCCATTTATAATGACACTTGTGAACCTTTATGAAGACACTGTCTGAGATCCTGTAGGGCTGCGGATCTGGACCAGCTCATAATGAAACACACAGGCTCATTTTGTCGTGTGATTGATCGCTTTAGAATCATGCTGGGAATGTTTAACTTTACTATTATTCCTAAATGCACCAATCTCAGTCTTATTGCTGTTTGTCCCATAAACGTCTACAGCAAATAAGAGTGCAACAGGACTAAAGCCACTTTAAGGCTTTGTTTTTGTGTTCCCAAAAACATTTAAGATTTTATAACCACTTGTTTCTCTTCATTCACTCACTTTCACCACTTCACAGGCTCTCAAAGAACAATTCACCCAAAAATAATCATTCTTTCACCATCTACTCACCCTCACATTGTTTAAATCCTGTATGACTTTCTGTCTTCTGTGAAATATAAAATATGTTTAGAAGAATGTTATAACTAAATCACTTTTGTGGTGGCCCATTGCCTACCACTGCTACAGCCAAAAAAATAGCCCAAGAATATTTCTCAAAATATTTACAATTTGGTCACAGAAGAAAGCACGAGGTTTGGAGCAAAAGGGTGCCGTCAGAATGAGAGTCCAAACAGCTGATAAAAAACATCACATTAATCCACAGCACTCCAGTCATCAGTGAACATCTGGAGAAGACACAAGCTGAAACACATCCAGCATTAAGATGTTTTTAATTTCATTCATTGATTCTGGCAAAAATAGGAGTCCATAATCCATAATAACTCTTCCCTCAGTGAAAAAGTCCATCTCCTGTTGTCTCTCACATCAAAATCCAGCCACATGTTTGTTTAGAGCTGTTTAAACGCTGCCTGATCTGTGCAGATTTCTCTCATGCTTCACCCCAGAAACAATTTTCACTGGAGGCCGCGTTTATTGATACTGTGGAACTCGGGATGTTTTTATTCAGGTTTGCGACTCTCATTATGAAGGCACCCTATTCACTGAGGAGCATCCATTGGTGAGCGAGTGATGCAATGCTGAATTTCTCCAAATCTTTTTTCTGATGAAGAAACAAACTCATCTTTTTTGGTGCGATTCCTGTATATAAGTACTATGTACGATCTCAACGCATAATTTGTAAAAAGATCGCTTCCGTCCAGCATCCCCTGGCCCCTGATAAGAAATGCTGGACTAGCAGATTATCATCAAGATTTGCACATGCCTCAAAAAAATACTTAAACACATGTTGAGGAAAGGGTTGTGTGCATTTAAATAATAAGTATATAACGCCAACAATTTGAGTGGAAAAGAGTCCGTATAATTGCAGAAAATAAATTTATAAAGCAGGCATTAAAAAAGGAAAGCAGCAACACCGTAAACAGACCTTTCAACTTCACACATGCCAATTTCCACAGGAGCTGTCATCCAATTAACTGCTGGAAACAACACCGCGTCTGGCCATCCTCACCCACACAAATCAACCAATTAACTAATTACATGAATATCTGACGCTGCTGTATTTACCAGCCAATTATTTCCGCTCGGCTGCACAGAGGTGGCGAGCGATCGCTGAGAAGTTCTGCTCTGGTTTCTGACATGACTACAGAGAGAAACTTGTTGGCACAAACGTCGAGGAGAGATTTTCTTCGACTTCAACTTTGCGTGTTGTGTGGGCAGCTGTCTCGTAACAACAGATCCCTTCCTTTAAACTGGTTCGAATGTCTTCTGTCAACCTTGCGATTACCCACAATCCTCCTTCAAGTGTTATTACGGGATTATAATTTATATCGCCGCTCATCACCGGTGACGCGTGAGCAGATGCCAAATGTGTGAGCACCATGATATATTCACAATGAGAACCCATTTACAGTGAGTTTAAGTTAAAAACTATTTACTCACTACTTTATAGCACCGTTTGCAGCATTGCTCATTTCTACATATACATTTTTAACATTGTAAACCTTGTATTGTGAACAAACATGAGATAATATGAATAATGGTATATTCGTATATTACAATACCTAGATTAATTAATACTGCAAAAGTAATCTTCGTTGTTATTTTAGAACATCAACTAATGGTAATGAACTGAACCTTATTGTTACCTCACAATAATTGTTTTAAATTAATTTCTGTGAATCAGTTCAAACTGTTTTCATGATTAAAAACTTTGATGTACCAATTTTTATGTCATTCAAAAATGTTGACAAAAACTTCGGTATTTTCCATCTTTGTGGACCCTGGAGCACAAAAACAGTCTACGGGCTTTTAATTTTTTTTTTATTGAGATTTATACATCTGAAAACTGAAAAAAATAAGCTTTCCATTGATGTATGTTTTGTTAGGATCGGACAATATTTGAAAATATGGAATCTGAGGGTGAAAAAAAATTAAATTTAAATATTGAGAAAATCAACCTTAAAGTTGTCCAAATGAAGTTCTTAGCATGAATATTACTATTCAAAAATTAAGTTTTGATTTATTTATGGTAGTAAATTTACAAAATATCTTTATGGAACCTGGTCTTTACTTAATATCCTAATGATTTTTGCATAAAAGAGAAATGTATAATTGTGAACCATACAATGTATTGTTGCTATTGCTACAAATATACCCCAGCGGCTTAACACTGCTTTTGTGCTGCAGGAACACATATCATAACGTTTTCGTATGATATAATGTTGGTTAAATATGGTGCATATAAAAGAAAACACTTAAATATTCTTGCATTAAATATTTTAAATCTATATGTCTACAGTGGCTGTTTGGTAGAAATATAACGGTGTAGGTGTAACTGTTATTTTTATCACAGAGTCGTAGCAGACACAGACTTTCTCACATCATGCCCTCTGAAGAGTGTGTATTTCCACCTGTGGTGTATGTGAACGTACAGCACACCTCTGTCACCCGATACACACATGCAGCTCAGCCCGCGGCCCTGACCCATGAAACCCACAATTACTGCAGCGCTCCCCGACGGCCCGCAGCAGTGTAAGTCCATCCCAACCCTCTGATTTCTAATTACCGCCGCCTGAGGCCAGGTGAAAAGCCAGTGGTGATAACATCTTCTCTTCTACCTGTAGCCAAGCAGAAAACACATAATTACACTCTTCCAGACATGTGGGGAATTTGCTTTTAGAGGAAGATTTGTCAAGAGCCGGCAGTGCTGTTGGGATTTGTAGGTAAGCCGTGTCGGCAGATCACTCAGGGCTCATTTGGACAAGCGTTTCCACGTCGAGTGATATTCAACATTCCTTCAAAACGCACACGCATCCGGTGTGTGCCGGTCTGAACAAACAACAAAAACACAAAGATCCTCTCAAGTGTATTTCTGTCTCCTGCAGCTCATGTGAAAGGTTTAAAACACAGACGGTGTGATCGCTCATATTCACACACCGAATTATCTGCTTAAAAACACATTTAGAAGAGTGCAGATAAGACACGGGACGGGATTTGGAAAAAAGGGATTTTGACAGAAAAAAAAGGAAGTAATCCCAATTCATCTGAAACCCTTTAAATAATAGAAAGGGACAGAAGATTTACAACTCCACATTTATATTCTAATCATTCTAGCTTTAAAACTGAATATAAACATTACATGCAAAACAGCTACGGGGATATAACATCCTCCAGTTCAGTTACCAGTCCATCAGTGTTAGCCACAAACAAATTCATCATTTCAAAATGAACACATACTCTCAGAAACACTTGCTACATTTTTTTATACTCCTAAAAGATTCATAGTAGTACCTTAAGGATACATATTACTACTCCAAGATACTAATATGCACCTTTTAGGGATAGTTGTACCTATCCGCCCCAGTGGACGAGGATACCCCTAAAGGTACAATTTTTGTAAATTTTTTCTGAAAAGTGTATCACGTGTTTCGACATTCACGTGCAGCTTTAAAAATGATGCAGGTAGACGGCACTCAAATGCTGAATAAAAGAGGAAATTATACAGTTAAATGTCTGTTAAGATAGGGTCACATTTACCATTGCTCATTTTGCAGCTGAAAGAAAGTGGGACGAGACGTGGCAAAATATCATGAATGAGGAGCAATGATGATGAAAGAAACACTCAAAGCTATTCCTCTTTTTTAAGAATCATTTTATGATGGGTAGATACTGCCAGGAATGGTTCATCCATTGATACCAAACTTTACACCTCACCCACACACAGACCCCCCCCCCCCCCCACCCCGGTACACAGCCCGCCCAGCAGCACACGCACTTTTCCACATCATAATTATAAAGCGAATACTTCGCAACTCGAAATCCTAATTGGACGAGCCATGTTTGAAGCCACTGTAAAATACACAGTCTATGCTAGACATTCTATAATGTGGCAGGTAGTGACAGTGCTTGACAACCGTAAATTCGACATTCTGTTACTTGGGGGAAAAAAGCAATTATACTGATGTATTCTGGTTTGTTATTATTAATAAACGTAGCTACTTATTGTACATAGGTGTCTTTATCATGTTGCTGCTTGCCACTGTGTGTTACGTGATGTTACACTGATGTCACAGAGATGTTATGGTGATGTTACAATTATGTTACAGTGATGTAACAGTGATCCTACAGAGATATTACGGCACTACAGAGATGTTACGGTGATGTTGTACAGATTTGACAATGTTAAATAAATCTAGTTGGGTTGTGAGATTTTGTAGTGATGTTGCCGAGATGCTACAGAGATTATGGCGATGTATGATGATTTAAGGAGATGTTACAGTGATGTTGTAGAGATTTTACAGATTTGTCATGGTGATTTTACAATGATGTGAGGTTTATGGCGATGTTACAACAATGTTACAGTGAGTTTTATGGTGATGTTAAAGTGAGTTTTATGGTGATGTTACTATAGTGACATGGTGACATCAAGGAGATGCTACAGTGATATTGCAGAGGTGTTACAGTGATGTTACAATGAGGTTTATAGTGATGTTACAGTGAGTTTTACGGTGATGTTACTATAGTGACATGGTGACATCAAGGAGATGCTACAGTGATATTGCAGAGGTGTTACAGTGATGTTACAATGAGGTTTATAGTGATGTTACAGTGAGTTTTACTGTGATGTTACTATAGTGACATGGTGACATCAAGGAGATGCTACAGTGATATTGCAGAGGTGTTACAGTGATGTTACAATGAGGTTTATAGTGATGTTACAGTGAGTTTTTACGGTGATGTTACTATAGTGACATGGTGACATCAAGGAGATGCTACAGTGATATTGCAGAGGTGTTACAGTGATGTTACAATGAGGTTTATAGTGATGTTACAGTGAGTTTTACTGTGATGTTACTATAGTGACATGGTGACATCAAGGAGATGCTACAGTGATATTGCAGAGGTGTTACAGTGATGTTACAATTAGGTTTATAGTGATGTTACAGTGAGTTTTACTGTGATGTTACTATAGTGACATGGTGACATCAAGGAGATGCTACAGTGATATTGCAGAGGTGTTACAGTGATGTTACAATTAGGTTTATAGTGATGTTACAGTGAGTTTTACTGTGATGTTACTATAGTGACATGGTGACATCAAGGAGATGCTACAGTGATATTGCAGAGGTGTTACAGTGATGTTACAATTAGGTTTATAGTGATGTTACAGTGAGTTTTACTGTGATGTTACTATAGTGACATGGTGACATCAAGGAGATGCTACAGTGATATTGCAGAGGTGTTACAGTGATGTTACAATTAGGTTTATAGTGATGTTACAGTGAGTTTTACGGTGATGTTACTATAGTGACATGGTGACATCAAGGAGATGCTACAGTGATATTGCAGAGGTGTTACAGTGATGTTACAATGAGGTTTATAGTGATGTTACAGTGAGTTTTACGGTGATGTTACTATAGTGACATGGTGACATCAAGGAGATGCTACAGTGATATTGCAGAGGTGTTACAGTGATGTTACAATGAGGTTTATAGTGATGTTACAGTGAGTTTTACGGTGATGTTACTATAGTGACATGGTGACATCAAGGAGATGCTACAGTGATATTGCAGAGGTGTTACAGTGATGTTACAATTAGGTTTATAGTGATGTTACAGTGAGTTTTACTGTGATGTTACTATAGTGACATGGTGACATCAAGGAGATGCTACAGTGATATTGCAGAGGTGTTACAGTGATGTTACAATTAGGTTTATAGTGATGTTACAGTGAGTTTTACTGTGATGTTACTATAGTGACATGGTGACATCAAGGAGATGCTACAGTGATATTGCAGAGGTGTTACAGTGATGTTACAATTAGGTTTATAGTGATGTTACAGTGAGTTTTACTGTGATGTTACTATAGTGACATGGTGACATCAAGGAGATGCTACAGTGATATTGCAGAGGTGTTACAGTGATGTTACAATGAGGTTTATAGTGATGTTACAGTGAGTTTTACGGTGATGTTACTATAGTGACATGGTGACATCAAGGAGATGCTACAGTGATATTGCAGAGGTGTTACAGTGATGTTACAATTAGGTTTATAGTGATGTTACAGTGAGTTTTACGGTGATGTTACTATGATGGTATGGTGTTATTAAGGATTTTACATTGATGTTGCGGAGATTTTACTGAGATGTTATGGTGATTTTACAATTATGTGAGGTTTTTGGCGATGTTGCAACAATGTTACAGTGAGTTCCCTTTCATGGGAACTTCGAACTGCGTCCTCTAGGGGTCGCTATGGGGAAGGCCTCGTCGTGACCCGTGTCTGAAGCCTACATTGAAAAAAAAACAACTCGTTGGCCGGCGACAGCCATGACGTCACTACCGGTGCGACTACATTATAAATCGGTGCCGGGAGCTACACATCATTCTCTTATTCGTCTTCATTTGACTGTTTTGTTTGAAGCGTGCATTTTCAAGGAAAAATTAAGAGCTATCTATTTATTATGGCGAGCACTAGTAGAGCATTTAGAAGATGTGTGCATCCGTGTCGTTGTTATTTGACACCTGATGACACACACGATTTCTGCGTTTTTTTGTTTGGGCGAGGAGCACGCACGCTATGTCCTCGAGGGGGCAATCTGCGTGTATTTGTGAGTTTTTTCCAATGAAAAAACTCCGTTATCGTTTGTCTCTCTTTTCAAGTAAAGATGGGCAGCCATCTGCTTCCCGCGGTTCAGAACCGGCCGCTGCTGAGGCACGGAGGTGAATGAGCTCGTGGGGATCTCAGGTGTACCTGGCCGATGAGTTTAGAGAGGGGATTTCCTTCTCGCGCTCATCGGCGGGGAGCGAGAGACAGCCACTGAAGGATGATGTTCTCTCTTTAACATCATCTGATCCGGGGCCAGTGCTCTGCTGGGTTCAGCCCATGAAGATCAGGAACTGATGATGAGAGCAAAAGCTTAGGCTGAGCTTTCTCAATCCTCCTGCCCTGCATATGACAAGCTCTTAGAGGTTATGGATCGCGCCACAGCAAGACTTGACTTGCCATGGAAGCGCACTAAGGAAGTGGCGTCGCGAGGTCGTCACGACGAACGTTATCTTTCTGCCCATAACCCTCCAGCTCAGATGAGCCTTCCTTTCCTTCCTGATCTCCATACTGAGATTGAGAAGGAATGGAAGAGGCCATTTTTTTCCTCACGCATCCATCGGTTTCAGCATGCCAGTTATGCGAACATCGAGGAGATGTGAGAAAACGGCTATGAGAGAATGCCCCTGTAGAAGAGACGCTAGCTAGCCATCTCTCTATTGGTGAGACATCGTCTCTCAAAACTCCATCCTTGCCATTCGTGCCTCTTCAAACTACATCTCGCTTGAATGGCAAGGCATACGCAGCAGCAGGTCAGGCTGTCGCTTCATTGCACATGATGGCGGTGCTCCAGGCATACCAGGCTGACCTGCTGAAAGACCTGGATAAAGGCGAGGGCCTTTCTCCTGATGAGGTAGCTGAGCTGCGCCGCACCACGGATCTTGCTCTTCGTGCTACTAAGCGGGCTGCCTCTGCCATGGGCAGATCTATGGTGGCGATGGTAGTGATGGAGAGGCATCTGTGGTTGAACCTGGCAGACATCGGGAGGAAATAAAGGGGCTTTCTTCTCGATGCCCCGTTTTCGCCCTCTGAACTTTTTGGTACATCTGTTGAGACGGTTGTCGAAAAGTTCAGGGAGGCGAAGGCGCTCTCAGCGGCCTTCAAAACCTTCATTCCACGAGGGTCCAGGTCTGAGCCCGAACAACCCCAGGGGTCCTAGCCCGTCTCAGTTCGAGGATCAGAGACGAGCACAGAAGGCAAGTGTCGCGACTCGCGCTCCTCCTCCACCCGCGGGTAGGGTATAGTATCGTGGTTTCCGAAGGGGTAGCAGGACCTGAGGGATGTATCCAGACAGCGTCATCGCTTTCGTTCCGGATCAGAGTGTTACTTAGGTATCCACTCTTTTCCTCTCCGGGGGTGTAACACTCTACCCTTTTCTTCCCCCCAAAAAAAAACCCCCCACTTCCAATTCCCTGACCAAGATCCCCTGCATAAACATCTCCTTCTGGAATCTATGATGTTTTGGGTGTGTTTCTATGGTTAATCCATAGTAACCACCTTACGAAGGTCCGGTCTATATCTTTTCCGGAAAGGACTCAACGCGGGAGCCGGTGGGTGAGTACGATCCAGTCCTAAATATATGTAGATAAATATAATATGTATGTGCTAGGAAACTGGTGGTTTGTGTTGTACCCTTCTGCTAGTTTCTTTGCATTTTTCCCCGCTGGGTTCAGAAACCGGGTGCACTTGCAGTGTTTATTTCACTCGTCGCGATATGTCCAGAAGGTACTAATGTTTTCTGTTTCATTTCATATTTCCTCGGCTCATGCGGCCTACACACAGGCTTCTGCGGGAGTTATTGTGATTATCAGGCCCCCCTTTTCCCTGGCAAAAAATGTCCTGGACTCCGGCTGGGGTTTACGCTTTCAGCTACCCCTGCCTGGTCTAAACCGTATCCGGTCGCCCTGAGGGTTTTTTCCCCAAAAAATGGAATCAAGTGGATAAAAAAAAAGAACTGATGTCTCATGAATAAGTAAGATCTTACCATGAATCGTCCAGTCCCCTTGGTGAGTGCATCACCCCCTCACCATGGGTGAGGGTTATTGGGGGAGTATGGATTTTTGTTTTTTTTTCTTTTGAGCGGTATCCTCTCTGAGAGTAGATGCCTCGCTCTGAGTGGGGTGTGTTCCTCAGTGGGTAATTTTCTTGGTGAGACATGCTCCCCGGTTATATCGAATTTTGGTTTGATCCTGTGTAAATGAGAGTCCTGGTGCTAGACGGCGTGTTGCTGGTCTTTTTTGACGGTTCGTTCTCTGAGATTTTTTCAATCCTTGTTCTGCAGGTCGAGTCCCGTTTCCGCGCGGTTGAATGTGCTGGTTTGGGCTCCCTCACAGCCGGTAAAACTACTGCGGGGTGGTGACGTTCCGATTGTCAACAGTCGCTGGAATGGCCGAGCCCCCTTTCGAGTTGGGCTGAGAACTAGGTTGGTTTTGGCCTTGGCGGGGTCCCCCAGCTAATAAATCTATTGCTGAGCTGTGTCCAGTGTGTTTGGAAGCATGCGGCTGGGGTCGATGTGGCCCCGTCTCGGGTTTTGGAGAACTGAGTTGTGTGTGTCTCCTGTCCTTGGTGCATAACTTGTGGTGCTGATTTGGCCTTGGTCCAACAGTGGACATCTGGTAGGTGTTTGCGGTCGGCCCTCTCCAGTTGAGAGCTGGAGTTCTCAGCCCCAGGCTACAGACGTTTACTGCTATGTTGTTCTAGCCATCGGTGGGCCAGGTTTCTTATATGGCCTTAGATACAAATTGGCGTCTGGTGTTGCTGGAGTACGTCATTTTTATCTATAGGCTGCCTTTTTCAGGGTGCCACGAGAACCCCTACTTGGTATTCAAGTGTGTGCACGTTATGCTATGCCCTGCTCGTGGGTGTTGTCTTAAAATCCCACATAGACTGGTAAGTTGCGGGCTTACGGTGTTGTATGCTTTTGCCACACTTTTCTATCTTTCTTTCCACTTACTGTGTGTGTGTGTTCGTGGTGCCCGTTATGCTTTTGCCCCGTTGTTGCTAAAAATCCTGTATGGGTAAGAGCGGACGCGTGTAAGACTGCGTGCTCGTATTGTGAGTGGTTACAACCCCGGGTTGTGTCTTGTTTCTGCCGTTTGGGCAATCCACTGCTCTCCTATGTATTCCTCTGGATACTCTGACTTAACGGGTGCGTGACTATTTTGGAGTCGTTGTTGACAGGTCTTCAACTTTCACATGCAGGGTAACACACGGGTGTGGTGCGGGGGAGGGCCCCTGGTGGAGAACAGGCCGAAGACTAGGGAGGTGTTCGTGGTCGTTTCTTGTCGGATTCTCCTAAAGGGATGTTTCTGGTTTCTGGGATTCCAAGGGCCTGTTAGCTGCTACTTTCTGCCCGTCTTCCAGATGTCTGGCCCGACAGGGGAATGGTATGTGTGTTGGGGGGTGTATTGGGTAGCCTAGGCCTTTGGTTTTTTGCCATTTAGGGGAATAACGGGTCACTGACAAGTCGGTTGGGTCTGTTTTGTCGGTAAAGTCGGGTGTGCGCCATGGTGGTGGGGCACTGTGTGCGGGCCAGAGGGGCGCGGATATGGAGACTGTTTGGTTGTGGGGTCTGGTGGAGTGCGTCGTGGGCCGTTATGAGCTTGGGTTTTCGGGCGTGTTCACTCCAGTGGCGGGGGATCGCGGGCTGCGTAGAGTGCGAGGCAGTAGAGTGGCGTGCAGAAGGGATACCGTCCCCCATAGCGTGACGCCCTAGAAGGACGCATTCGAAGTTCCCATGACAGGACGCTACTCAGGGGGGGTGGTCGGCGTTAGGGTGAACCATGGGGGTCCGCTGTGAGTAAGTGAAGGCGGAACCATGCGCCGCGAATTTTCTTGTCCATGCTGCCGGACCAAGACTTCAGACAAAGGAATGATGGTAGCTCCCCGCACCGATGTATACTGTAGTCGCACCTGAGTGCGTCATGGCGCCCGCCCGCCAACGATTGGTGTTTTTTTTCCAATGTATGCTTCAGACACGGGTCACGACGTGGCGTTCCCCATAGCGACCCCTAGAGGCCGCAGTGTCTCGTTCCCTACTCAGGGGACCATGGTTACATAAGTAACCCGAGAACGGTTTTGGTGATGTTACAAGTATGGGACTCAAGGATGCGACATGAATTTGTGGGAGATGTTACAGTGTTTGTTTGGGGTGTTATGGTGCTACCAGCAGAGTTTTCAGAATGATGTATACAGAGTGGGGGAGGTTACAGCATTTTACAATGAGTGGGTTCAATAGGCTTTATTATTGGTGATTTGGGACTATTGGTTATGGTGCTCAGGATATCCACAGTGATATTGCAGAGGGTTTATGGTGATACAGGCAGAGACTGTTACAATGGGGGGTGTGGCTACAGATAACGTTGCACGCATTGTAGCAGATGAGATGGGGGAGTTTACACTTGAGTTATGGCGGATGGGGTACTATGATGTTGGTGCTTATTTATTATTATGTTACAGTGATTTGCGTAGATGGTTACAGTGTTTACACATTGCCTTGTTACAGTTGTTATGGTCAAAATTCTTATAAATTCCAGTGATTGCGGAAGTTGTTACAGTGCATTTTGCAATAGACTTGTTCTCATTGTATATTCACGCTGAGTTGATTGTGTATCGATGTTCCAACACGTGGGCTGGGTGCAGGTTTCCCTGGCGCGATAGCATGCGTTTGGTGGAGTATGTAACGGCTTGTGTTTTTTATGGTTCTGTTCTATTGACGGTATGGGGTTGTTAAGGAAATGATACAGTGATGTTTCAAAGATTTAAGGGTGTATTGCAGGTAAGCTGTTTCTCATTGATGCACAATATGAAGCAAAAGATTTTTTGCTTTAATGAGCACTTTTTAAAAACGGGTGCTGTTTATCCCTCTACATCCACCAGGTCCTGTGAATACATGCTATACGACCATCAAAACAAATAAAATAATCACGCTTTCCCCCTCAGTTCACGTTTTATTTGCTGAACCTGATCATTGGTTGTTCCACTTGCGCGGCGTGCGGATGCAGACCCGTGATGTCCGCGTGCAGAGCATGGCGCGCGCAGTTGTGCCACTATCGCCCAAAGGCCATTGTCCAATATTCAGGTAACTCATGACTTGATTTGCATCAAAGCGGTCTTTCACGTGTGTCTCAAACACCAGGTGTCGTCTACAGCATTGTGAACAGGGTGTTAACTTGTGTACTGCCACCTATCAGTTTTCGGTCGACTCGACACCCTTGTTATACTAGCCTCTGCCTTAGTGTGAAATTTTAAGTACCAAGACCGTTCTGTTCGGGAAATGACACCTCCCGGTATCTTTACATATGTAATATTTATATGTGTTGTTAACATGGAAAAACCGATATATATATATCATCCTGGGCCTGCTGTGAAAAATGGTATATTATTATGAGACATACGGTGAACTTTTTTATCAGTTTCATCTGCACCACAAGCTCCTCTCCGTATCGAAAATATCCCACAACGAAAGCACCGCATCACCGGGGAGTAACGATTTATTCCAAAGCCAATATTTTGCATCACGTTCTATCACTTTTACATACTTTAAATCTGCATCGGTTTTTTAATATGTACCCCAGAATGTTATTAGCCTTTAGAAGCCAATATTTGCTTCTACCCTCATAGTAAAGGCATGCGTCATATTTTTATGTCAAATTCCTAAAATTGATCAAAGAAATTCAAATTCTACTACAGGGCTGGCTTCCCCACAATGTAAATAATTTACACACTGCAAATTCAACTGCAGTAATCTGTTTAACGAGATTCTGTTTTAAATACATTTTGAAAACGAAACATAAGAAATGTTGGGGAAAAAATGCATAATTTTAAACATGAGACTAAACCGCCAGTAGGTAAGTCACTTATTCACTCAACCGATTCCTTCACAACTCTGAATCATTCAGTAACAAATACGCCGAGTGTTGCTTGGAGAATGTACAGTGCTTCTGTTCTGATCTTTGTTTGGAACTATTTCCGTTAGCAATAGTGTATAACCAATAGAACAAACAGTCAACTGTTTCTAAATTGTAGTAACTTAATATATTCACTACCTGTTTGTTGAAGCTAATTTCAATGTTTACATTTGCCATCTTTCCAATGTGCGCAAATATCCCCCTTGTCATGGTGTGTTCCTTACTACATCCCCTGCTATAAATAATTATATATATAATTAATAAATAATAATAATTATAAACGTTTAGAATTGTTACCTCAGTATGTTTGTTCTGTGAGTTTCTTTATGTGTGCCGTAAGCTCATTTGATTTTATTTCTCCATGAAAGTCTCTCACAGAGAGCCTCAACAGCGCGACATTGATCATAGAAATACACTATCCATTCTCAATCGCTGTTTAAAGCTGAATGTAATAAAATCAGAAGAATCATTCTTGCATTTTGCGTTCAGAATCCAATTCATTTATATCTTCAGAATCATGCTATTACAAAACGATTCTCAGTTTCTCAGCACTGAAGTCTGCAAAAACACCAAAGTGTAAATTAAGTTTAAGCACTTGTCTTTATTTGTGGTGTTTTATTATGTGTGAGCTTTGTCAATCAACAGAACTATTACAATGACATTCCAATGATATATAGTTGTGGATGAAGGCAGAATCTAGGGCTGCATGATATTGGGAAAAAACTCACATTGCGATATTTAATTTTTCTGCAATATATGAAAATACAAAAAACATTGAAATGCGTTAAAGCTACCAAAGTTATTATCCTCTGTGTGTTTTGTTGTTTTATATGACTTAACCATTCATACACAGAAAGGTCATCAGGAACATTAAACTGCGTGAACCAGTATACTGTGACCATCACGCTTACCTTCAACCTAAGCCATCCATCTGTGTTGTACAGAATACTTGCAGAGACAATGCATTTTGACATAATTTCGCATAAGTGCGTGTCATTCATTGCACAAATAGACTCGGAAGTGAAGGACTTGTGTGTTTCTGTGCATCGTGCTCCGTGTGCGCTCACAGGACAATCAGCTCTATTTTGCTGGCCTTCTTCACGCTCGAGTTGTCAATCGCTTGAATGCTTATTTCTTTATATGCCAACAATCAATTAGCAGTATTAAGTAAGATCATGTTCGTTCAGATGAAGATATTTTTGTAAATATCCTACCTGTAATAGATAAAACTTATGTTTGAACATTAGTAATCTGCATTTGCTAAAGAACTTCATTTGAACAATATTTAAACAGATGATTTTCTCAAATTTTAATTTTTTTGCACCCTCAGATTCCAGAATTTCAAATAGTTGTACCTCTCCAGAACGCCACTATTCTGGGTGTGGGTATGGCCTGTCCGATCCTAACAACCCATACATCAATGGAAAACTTATTTACTCAGCTTTCCAGATGATTTATAAATCTCAATTTCGAGAAATTGGCCCTTATGACTGGTTTTGTAGTCCAGAGTCACATATATTCGTGCAGCCCTATCATACTCCTGTGAGCTTTCTCCCCATATTGTCACATCACTTAACCTACTTAACTGGGATCAACTTTGTTCTGTTTCTCACCTAGTTCTCACCCCGCGTCACCTGAACATCAGCGAGTCATTGCAAACCCTCAATGGCCCGTCACCCACCGTACGCCGACACTTTGATAACGACGGCGTGGAGGCCACTGGATATGATCTCTCTGAGCAGCTCGGCCTGGTCTCGGCGCCACAGGTACGTCAGCGGCTGGAGCTGCAGTCTCACACACCTGCAGAGAGAGCCACAGCGTCAAGTGGAGGAATGAGAGAAATACAAAGCAAGCCAAGCAGGCGTGGAAGAGGATATGGATGGATGTGAAGAGAAAAGAGGGTGGCACTCCGACACCGCTTCAAAGACAAATTAGCGCTCACTCTCTGGCTTGGCAGAACGCCACAGCCGCGCTCATGTGACAAATGCCAGCGTCACAGGTCAAACCCAGAGCTCGGCTGATTAGGCCGATTAGCACGATACAGTCGTTACGGGCTGTCGGCTATACAGATGGGGTTACACCATTTACCCCAGGCGGAGGAACAATAGCTGACCGACAGCGTTATGTGTGGCTACACGCTCCGCTCAAGACTGAGCTGGGTCGAAGTGAGCACACATGACATCCTAAAGAGTGCAACTCTGTGCCGCTTTCACAACACTGACTGTCTGTTTGAGCAAGTGTCTGAAATAGGGCTGGGCGATTTCCCCGATTCCCACAGAATGCACTTTTGTGTTGAGAAAGATGCGACGCGGGCATTAGAAGAGAAACACATGCAAGGAGATGGTAGTGAACTTCTTTGTTAATGGAGCGCCGGTTTTTGAGAAAGATGCGCTTCAATGCATGATACTGTGAGCTCAACATCCATGTTTACACTGAAAAAACTATGGAAAAGCAGTGCAATCGAATGAAAACCTGTAAAGAACTTCTACTGTATGGCTGATATTCATGTTTGCATCATGGTGACAAACGAAGATGTATATCAATGTGTCTTGAGCGACCGATCACACATATATACGTCGATTTCTGAAGACATGTGACACTGAGACGAGAATGATGCTGAAAGACGCTGCTCATCACAGGGAATATATTACAGTTTCTAACCAGAGATTCACAATGAACACAGATATTATTACATGTTAAATTAATATTTCAGAATTTAAAGTGTATCTTTCGATCAAATACACGCATCGTCGGTGAGCAGAGAGACTTCGATATCAAAACATTAAAACACTCTCCTGAACTAACCTTGTGTTTTTGAAACCACAGGTAGATCAATTCACTCCTTTACTCTATGTTTCTATACACGTGTATATTCTTTAATGTCTATTCACCCATCGCAGAACGGCCATCTCTCCAAACACTTAGTCTTAGGTTTAGTCGTTAAGTTGAGTTTGAAGAATAGAGAAAAAAATAACCCTGATCACATTAGCATTTATCAATTAATTGATTCACCAAAAAATGATGTGTGGTCCTACATGCTTCTTTTTTTTTTAACACAAGGCTTTGCTATATTGGCTTATTGTTTTGTAAATCACTCAATGACATAATGTGGTCTGTTCAGTGTCCTTCAGGTGTGAGAGAAAGAGAAAGGAGAAGCAAGAGAGCACTTACACATTTTCCACACGCACTCTCTGGTAGCCGGACAGAATGGCCCCGGCAGACACGGCCTCAACACGCTCCTTCTCCTGAAGAGCGAGAGGAAAGCCAGTCACAGATCTGAGAGGAACCCTCTCATGTGGTGCGTTATTAAAATATTAACCAGAGAGCCAAAACTATCAGATTCAGCTGCTATTTATTTTCAGATGTAGTAATCACACTCAAATGTTTTTATTCAACTCAATTTCACATGTTTTTTTTTCTTCTGTTTATTCAAACATACATAATTAACAGTAAGCAAGCTTCCGCTAGAGATTTTTATAGCTCTCTAACCAACTGTGAACAACCTCTCTGAGGAAAAATGCAGTGTTAAGCGACACACTGTTCTCAAGCCGTTTTACTGACATCTTTCCATAAATGATTACATGAGACATTTCGTTAAGTCGTTCTGTATCTTTCTACACTTTCTGAAGTTCACTCATGTTCATTTCACACCAAATTAAACAGCATTTATAGTCTGTGTTTCGTGATAAAATAACCAGATATGAGAGCTGAGACTTTGTTTCTTATCACAAAGCTCTCTGTGATTATTGGATTGGAGGTGCTACAAATAATGTTCGGTGAAAAGGGAAAACTGCAGACCTGGCAACCCTGGCTTGAACTATGGGTAATGTATAGAGTCAAATAGAACCTGCGCTAGCAGCACTGATTTTTAAAGTAAGATTATGTCAATGTGTTTGTCTTCAACGATCCCTAATCTAGCACTAAGTCCTACACTAAGACATTTTATTTATGATTGCAGTCTTTTTATTGAGTGACAGGATTGACGGCTGTTTTTTATTAATAAACCATCGGCTGACTTCAGACAGTGCTATTATCCATCAGCCATACTGATCACGGCTGATATTATCGGTGGCACGTCACCAATATGCTCTCTCTCCTGTGCGTCCACATTATCCTCTCAAACACTGAATCTGGGGGACCTCCGAGCCGTGTGTGCAGCTCAAACTTCAGACATGAACACGGCATCAGTGCTGGAACGCTGCTCAAGCGCTATCAGACGCTCATCTCGCCTTGCACACCAGATAAGGCCTATCGCTTTCCCTCAGCACTAAACTAGATTGAGCAACTACATTAGTCAGAAAAAACACACAATACAAGAGCTCTTTAGCTAGAACCTCTTGTATCTCGTGACTGTGTCTGTGTGTGTGTGTGTGTGTGTGTGTGTGTGTGTCCTGCCTACACACACACACACACATCTGACATGATCCGAGTCTCGTTCAGCCGTTCCCATGAGGCAAACAAACAGCAACCTCACGCCGGCTAAATATGAAATCAAACCCTGTGTGCTGTTATTTATTCCCATGAGCACAGGAGAACTTCTGATGAATCTTCACACTGCGCATTCAGCGGACTTGTGCTTCACATTCAAGTCTCCGCTGAAGTCATGTGAAACTTTACAGAATGACATTAAGTCATTATTCACTAACAAGTAGGCCTGTGCATCATGGACGAATCAATGCAATTCACAACTCACTGGGTTTTGATTCAATTTTAAAAAAGAGCAAATTCAGAACAGTTTCATTTGGTTTCATTTGAAAAGCGTTTTTTTGATCATTATTGATATTCACTCTCCAGAGAACCTTTCTGCGCTCGTTTGGTTCTAACCTGGACGAAAAACCTAGGGCTAGTTCGCAAAAGTAGGTTTTTCAAAAAAATCCAAAACGCCCAAAAGTGACGGTCAAATCGGAGTCGTGAGCCAAGGATTCCAACGGCATAACGATTTCGTACTTCTGATCGCTGTAGCCTCCCGCCCGGTCAGGTCAGCGATCGGGGGTGCGAGCTTTGGTGACGTTTGTAGAACGTTGTGAGTACCTACCATCGATCCTTCGCTCAAATCTGAAGTCTCTAACGATTGAAGCGGGTTTTGTTCTTGCACGATCCCTTTTAGATCAGTTTAATGGCTCCTCGGCCATTATAACACTCACAATGGGTTTCAATGGTACACACTTGAACCCCTAACTATTGATAAAAATGTAATGTATCTGTTTGGAACGACACGAGGCTATAAATGATGACAGATTTTTTTATTTTGATTCAAATGTTTGATTCAGAACGGATCGAGGCTGACGCAGTGATGTAAATGTCATGTCGACAGTAATCAAATAAATGTGGCGGCAGTGGCTTCAGCTGGAGTTATTTAATGAGACGTTCCTCCGGCTGCAAACCCGCACAGGTAAAGCGCTCTTCTATTAGCTGCGCTATCGATCGCCGCCGTCCTGGGAGTGACCCGAGAGGTCATCATTTATGTATTAAGCAGGTTTAAAGGTATCCATTTCTTTTATGTTCTTTTTCAGCAGTAATGTGGAAGTAATCAGAGACGGGTTTGATTTCTTTCTCTCTGCTGCACTCCTGACACCTCCAGGCATCGATCGGCGGTGCTGTGGCCCCGTTCCTGCGCCCTCGCGGCAGGAGAAATCCACCTTTTGAAGCCGCCGGATGAAAGTTGGAGTGGAGGAGAGAAAACAAAGGTGTGTTTGGACTGGAGGGCCTGTCGGACCCCGCTCTCGAGGGACGCTCGTCTGTCGATACCGTCTGTCGGCCCGCGGGGCTCCTTAAAGAGCAGCTTAGCTCCGCCTCTGATTGCTGTGTGTATCTTACACGCGCCGGCGGAAGCAAGCGTTTGAACATCTAAAGGAGACCGAGCGCTGCTGAATCTCAGGACATGAGCGAGTTCACGAACACAAGGACGATTCAGGCACACTTTCAGTCTCTAACTACAGAGTCAAAGGCTGCACAGAAACAGAGTGATTCTTCACAGCAGTCATACACTTTTTAATGCCATGTGTGACCCTGGAGCACAAAACCAATAAGGGTCAATTTTTTAAAATTGAGATTTCTACATCCAGCTGGAAATTTCCTGAAGCGGCTTGAGATACACTTTTTAGAAAATCGGGAACCTGCGTGAGGCAGTGAAAAAAAATTCCCTTGCATGCTAATCATCCTATTACAAAATTAAGTGCGCTCTTGTGATATCGTAACTTGCCCGTACAGCGACATCTTTTTACAGCAGATCCCTCCCCTCATGCGACATGCTTCTTTGTTACTTTAAGGACTGCAAGGTGACACATATCAGTCAGGAAGTTTTTAAGACTTTTTTCTGATAGTAGCTGAGTACTTGTTAGATAATACAGTAAAGAAAAGCCAAGAAAAAGATACCAGGTCGGTGGCGATTTTCTAAAGTGAGCTTATTGAATAAAAATGTTAAAATATGTTTAATGGAAAGGAGGGATGTAATGCTTGCAGAACGTAATGCTTTACAGTATCAACATCAGTTTTTATTCATTATAGTTCATGTTAATTTCAACATGAAAGATTAAACATTTAGGAAACGTATTTCTACTACAGAACTGTAATATATTAAAGGTAATTGTGACTTTTTATCTCACCATTCTTGAAAAAAATGCAGAATGCAGGTATATATAGAATTGATCTTTTTTTAATTAAATATATTTTTTAAATGTAGTATTTATAATTAGTTAAAGCTATTAATTTGTCAATTAATGTATTTACCTAGTTTTATGTAATTGTTTACATTTATTAATTAAGTTAAATTTATAAGTAAAATTAAAAAAGCAAAAAAAATTGCAATTACCTTTATTGTTAATTTTTATCCATGCCAGAAACAAAGAAAAAAGTATTGTAAGGTGAAACTCAGACAACAAAAATTGCTAAATAAAAATGTCAACCCAGAGTTATGAATTAATAGCTCGCAATGAGATAAAAATGTTTATTAGAAAGCTAGATTAGAAGACAAGATTAATCAGCTAAGATTAGAATACTGTAAGTATTGTTTTATCTACTGTCTGATGTCCTTCTGTGGCGAATGCAAGCATATACAGTCATACAGTACAGTGCACATACAGTATTTGTTGTTCACAGATCATTATATTTCACGCAGTCTCTCAGCAGAGCTGCAAACAAAGCCGTCGATATTTGTCTTCTGTTTTCTGGCATTAAACTTCACTGTTTTCTTCACAGATTCTTGAAAGGACTGCTGGCACACAAGCTGTGTTTTTGATCTGCTCTATTATTCTCAAAACCCGTCAGAATTATGTCTGGCGATCGCTGTAACTAAACCAAACAAAACAAAACAGAAAAAGCAAAATGACAAAAATGCAACAAAAAAAAAGTTCATGAATTTCAAGTTTTGTGCTAATCAGTTACATTTCAGATGATTCTGGGTTAAAGATTAGTGCTAAAATAGTCCCTGGCTACATGACATTAAAAGGTTGAAATATTATATTTTACTAACTTTTTTTATTTTTAATTTATTAATAAACAATGAAGCTCAAATGTGTGATGTTCTGGGTTGACCGTATTTGATGCTGAATTTAAACTTCAAACGTAAGTTTTGGGGTGACTTTTAAATGATACATAATATCACTATGCATGATACAATTGTTGCACTTTTGTACTGCAATATATTGTGGGATGATACATTATTACACTCTTATGAAATACTGATAAAGCCTGTAAGAGAAACTTGGACCATGTAAACAAAAACATCGGAGAGGGAAATATAAAGCATTTTAAGAAAATTTTAATTAAAAAAAGCTCAATTTAGACTGAATATAAACTCCATAAATGGCCCAATGTACAGTGTTAATATTAAGGAATATACTGTACAAGGCCACATACATGTTACTCAGCCCTAGAGTTACACTCACGGCACACCACACTTATTCACAATCCTGTCCGTATTTACTCACTCTCATGTTGTCACAAACATGTATTAATTTATTTCTTGTGCTGAACACAAAGGTAGATATTTTGAAAAATGTGGGGAACCAAAAGGTTGCTGGTCCCCCATTGACTGAACAAATATTCTTCAAAATAACTTTTATGTTCAACAGAAGAAAGAAACTCATTCAGGTTTAAAACCACTTGAGAGTGAGTAAATGTTGACAGGAGTTTCATTTTTGGGTGAACTATCCCTTTAATGTTAATAAAACAACACTACACAGAGAAATCCCTCCCTGCTCTGGAGTGAAGAACTCTAATATAGTTGCTTTAATAAGAATCAATGTATGGTGTTTTATTTGTATATGTGTTCATTCTATTTCTTGAATGCTACTGCTACATACACCTACTGTACCTGAAACATAAAGCACCGTTTGTTTTATTTATATATTATGTGTGTTTGTAATGTGTATCTTTGTTCTTTTTTAATAACAATGATCAAATAATGACAAAGATTTTTATCTTTGCCCACTTTGGCCTAAATGTCTGCCATTGTTATCGGTATATTATTATATATATATATAGTTAACTTGTAAGTTTTTTTTTTTTTTTTAATAGGGAAAATTGTTTGGCTGTACAACTGAAATCGTGGATGTGATATTTTTTGCCATATCAGAAACACACCATGAACCGAAGAGTACAGCTCAGGATCAAACGAATCACTCACATTCCGCACACGAAAGCCTGAGACACGTCCTCACCACACATACACAGCCTTTCTATTGACAATAATGCTGAAGAAAATGACATTCCCCTGATTCTGAAGAACCTTATTCAGAGGAGAAACTTCACATGTGCTGCACGCAGGTACAGCTATATATGGCACTATTGCAACCATCCAACAACACACACACACACCCACACACACACATACACTCACACACCCACACACACACACAAAAAACACACACACACAAAAAGAACACACACACACACACACTCACCCACAACACACCACAACACTCTCTCTCTCCTCTACACACAACCTCACTCACCCTCTCGACTCTCTCTCACACACACACACCTCACTCTCTCTCACACACACCACAGACCACACACACACACACACACTCTACTCCACTCTCTCCTCTTTCGCTCCACCCACCCACGACATCTCGATCCCCTTTACCACTCCACACACACTCACTCAACCACACTCTCAGCTCTCACACACACACAGCACTCACTCTCATCGCCTCGTGACACCACACACCCAACATCTCCGCGGCGGGTGGGGCCCACCAGTGGCCTCTCCCATATATCCCCAGCCTACTCACCAGCTTGCTCCTTTATTTTCACGTGCATCCTATGGTGCTCAATAAGATAACCAATCTACTTAAGTTGTCCAAGTGCGGGATAATCCTGTTAAAAACATCACACTTCCCCAACAGAACACCCTTCATAGTGGGCCTGCCGCCTGGATTAACGAGAGATTTAACAGCTCCTATCGCATGCCATCTATTTGTCCCTTGGACACTCAGTGACTAACCCAATCACACGCGCTGCTCTCTTGACAAAACATCAGAAACGCTCCAACCTTTTCTCGAAGGATCCCTGAAATAATTCAAATGAAAGAGTTTTCCCTGTTTTTTTTATTATCACTTTCTATGAATCTGATGCTTGGAAAATGTGCTGTGATGTTTTTTGAAAAAGAAAAGATCCGGAAGCATTAAAGTTTTTAATCAGATGCACTCGAACAGCATATTCCAATAATGTCGATCATACATAGACATACATGAAAAATCACATCACATTAACAATTGGAAAAGGACAAAAACAACAACCACAACAATTGCGTGTGTTAACACAAGACTAGTGTGAATTGTTTGTGCAAAATTACACTCACGAGCATCACTGATACTCAAAAAAGCATAAAAAATGATGCAACTTTGTGAGATTATTATGTTCTTGCGCAAATAATGGGATTTACATTACAATCATTTATTGGTATTGACTAAATGGTATGAACTGGAAGGTTTGGTGATGCCGAAATCTGGACAACGAATTCACGAACGTAAGGATGTACAAAAGATTACAAAATTTCGTTTTCATGTAACCCAGGCACATTGAAAGACCCATCACATAAGCTGATCTGTTCGTGGTAGGTTTACCGATGGAATAATGAAGATTTATGTTTCTGAAAAAGTGTCTTCTGCTCACCAAAAGCTGCTTTTTATATTTCATAAAAATCCAGTAAAAACGACGTGACTGAAATTATTCAATGATAAAACAGCGCGTGTTTCTCACTGTGAATCTCGTTAACGGGTAATACATTTTTCTGTGATGCGCAGCTGTATTTTCAGCTTCATTCCTCCAGTCTTCAGTGTCACATTATCCTTCAGAAATCATTAATAATATGCTGATATGCTGCTCAAGAAACAATGGTTATTTTATATATATTCATAAAGATAGACAGATATGCGTGTATGTATAAATGTATTGGTGTTTAGGCACTGTAAGAGGTGACTGTTTACCTGAACATTTCTGTGATTTATAGCATTTATACTTCTTATATCCTAATGCATTATTGTTTTGTTTTAACTAAGCATTTTGCTGGTTTTCTGATGAAATTGTAATAGGAAAATGTCGTTTAAAATAGTTTGTGTTGATGAAGTTATCGCATGTCACTATGATCTCACCACGTGTGTGAGGCGTGAGGTTTGCGAGAGCCACGATAGAGTGACCGGCAGACACACACTGCAGCATGTTATAACAGCTGTCCTTACCGCCACTGAAACACACACACACCCTTGCTACCACCCCCACACCACACACACACCACCACACTACTCACCAACACCCAACTCACACACACACACACACTCCCAAACACACACTCACTCACACAAACACACACTCACACACACCACCCACGACACTCTCACAAACCACACACTTGCTCACAAACACACTCTCACAAATCTCTACACACACTCTCCAAAAAACACACACTTCGTACACACTCACACAGAGGCCCACAAACAGCACTCTCACAAACACACTCACTCACACACACACTCTCTCATTCACTCACTCACTCACACACATTCACTCTCTCACACACACACACACACACACTCACACACACTCCATCACTCACTCACTCATACACACACACACACAAACACACTCACAAACTCACACTCTCTCACAAACACACTCACCACAAACTCACACACACACACACACACACTCTCACAAACACAACCTCACGCTCACTTCACTCACACACAACCAACACACACACTCTCACAACACACACTAAATCCCACAAATCAACCACACCGACACACACACTCTCGAACACACTCACACCAACTCACTCTCACAAACACACACATGCCTCTAACTCACAACACTCTCCACAACACACACACACACACACTCCACACTCTCACAACACACACACACATCACCGAACTCTCAACACCACACCTCACGAAACACCCTCAACACACACACACGCTCACAAAACACCACACAACACACCTCACCACTCCACACCCCTTCACACACACTCTCACAAACACACCTCACACACTCTCACAACCACACACCTCACACACACATGCACGAACACTCTCTACAAAACCCGCGCACACAAACACAGCCACTCACACAACAACACACTCACACACACACTCTCTCACACACTCTCACACACACCCACCCACACTCCGGCTCACGTCACACCACACGTCACGTCTAAGCTCTTCTCTCTCCCTCACACCACACCACACACTCACTCTTCTTTAAGTCACTACACACACAACACCTATCTCTCGCTCTCACAAACACACAACACTCCTCAGAACAAACGCACACTCTCACAAACACACACAACACTCACACAAACTCCATACACACCAACAAACTCCACTACTCACTCACCACTCACTCACACCCACACACACGAACACTCTCAAAACCACACTCACTCACACAAACTCTCACAAACACACACACACTCTCTCTCTCACACACACTATCTCTCTCTCTCACAAACACACACACTCTCACACAAACACACACACACACACACACACGCGCACACACACCACTCACACACACACACACACACACTGATCTCACACACACTCTCTCACACACCCACAGACACACACTCACACACACCTCTCCCAAACACCTCACGGAAACACAACTCTATCCTCACACACACACCTCTCTCCCTCTCACAACCACCCTCTCACAACACACTCACCCAAACTCCCACACACACACACACTCTCACGTCACTCACACACACAGACACTCACTATCTCTCACACACACACCCACACACACTCTCCTCTCTTCACAACACACACACACACTCTCTCTTCTTCTCACACACCAGCCCCTCCCGCCTCTCTCACACACCACATCACGAACCACTCTCTCTCTCTCTCACACACACACACCACACTCACTCACTCACACACACACTCTCACAAACACAAACACACACACACACCACTGCCCCACCTCACTCACTTCACTCACGCACACCACACACACACTCACGTCCTCTCCTCACACACACACACTCTCCTCTCTCTCTCACACACACACAAAACACTCTCTCTCTCACACATAACACATCACACACACACACACAACACACACACTCACTCACTCACTCTCCCTCACACACACACACACTCTCTAGCTCTCCTCACCCGACACACAACACACACAACACAACCCACTCACTCACTCACTCTCTCTCTCTCCACACACACACACACACCCCACACTCTCTCGTCTCTCTCCACACACACACACACACACACCACACACAACACACCACACCCCACATCACACACACACACACACACCCTCACACACTCTCACACACACACTCTCACAGCGAAACACAACACACACACACTCTCACAACCCCATCCCACTAGATAGAGAGAGAGAGAGAGAGAACTGGAAGAGTGTGTGTTTGTGGGTGTTTTTGTGAGAGAGTGAGTTTTTGTGGTGTGTGAGAGAGAAGAGAGAGAGAGAGAGTGTGTGTGTGTGTTTTTGTGTGTGTGTGAGAGAGAGAGAGAGTTTGTGTGTGTGTGTGAGAGAGAGAGAGAGAGAGAGATAGAGAGTGTTTCGTGTGGGCCCTGTGTGAGAGAGAGAGGTGTGTGGTGTGTGTGTGAGAGAGAGAGAGAGAGAGAGAGAGTTCCAGTGCGAACGACTGCAGTCTGCGCCGCTGATCATCACACACGTGTTTCTCTCACTCGACTGTAAACACTGGCGCGCTTCCGGGTGTCTGAAGGACCCCTAAGTGAGGCTGCCTGATGATGCGCCTGCACGAAATGCTCTGACTGACCGCTAAACAAAAACATCACATGGGTTATTCCGCTTATATATCAGCTGTAGTAAAACTTAAAAATCAAGCATACTGCTGCGTAATAAATGAAGGGTTTCATATTCACTTAAAAATTGCTATTTAACCATTTTCACTCAGGAGTTGCTAGTAAACACACGGCAGCACATTGAATTAAGTGATCTTTTTAAAGTAGAAAGACTGAAATAGTATGGTTGGTGGTCGTGGATGGGGGGGTAAATACTCTAGTACGCTTTTGCTGTAATGCAAGAAGACAATAATCTACAGTGTCATAAAACCCTTTATATACAGAATTCTTCTAGATATGTTGTCAAAAAACAAAAAAAATATACCAACCACCCACAAAACCCAGTCTAGAGAGCGACTCGAACACGTGTCTACTGGCTTAATTCACTTCTTCTGAATATTAATGTATTTGCCCGCTATTGAGTTCATTGTATTGTATAGTTGGTATTTCATTTCTATGCGAAAGTATAAAATGCGTTTTTGATGTGTTTTTACTTGTATCTTGGGACTCTGATGTCTCACTACGCAATTCTTCGAGCAGTATAGATCATTACTAGGTAAATTACAGGTAGCAACGTTGCCTTGTCTAGGCTGTTTTCAACACGGTTTAACCTTACACTGGTACTTATTTTTCACGCGTTAACAGTTACCCGTCATTTCCTTTGGCTACAACTGTATCTAATGTTAATATCACCAAACCTAGTTGAAGTACTGAAAATCGTGTGTGTGGTAGCCTGGTTGTATACACTGATAGACGTCACAAATGCAGGCGGTGATTGTCTTGATACGTGAGCGTTGCTAACCAACGGTTCACCTGAATGAACCAAAGCCCATCACCCAATGCAGCTTTTAAATAATAACCTACTCCTTCCCTGCCCTTCTGCACAGCGTCATTCACACAAACACTAAACCCCAACATGGTAACACACATGATACTGAAATAACGCAATAAACATTAATTTAACAACATTAAATGTAACATAAAACCCTAATGTACAAAACTGATAAGAAAAAAAACTAAGAAGAAACATAGTTTTAGCTTATCTCGTCAACACAACAACATTTCCGTTAGTTTTCGACCCCGTGTGTAACTATAGCGTTCTTTGTTTCACTTCCAGAAAATAACGTAACTACCGTCAATAATGTCCAATTACATTTAATGCCCAATACAGTTTTTCACCGTATATAGTTTACCGTTAACCATTTAACAGGTTTTTACTGTAAAATTTTTAGTCTTTTACCGTTAAATTCACGGTTATTTTTAAATTCAGTGTAGATATGTATTTCACTGTGTGATTAACACCTGCAGACTGGGTTTGTCCAAAAGGAGATTTTGAAAATATTTGCTGCACAGCATTCATCAGTCATTCACAGAATGATCCCAGCAGACAGAGTGCGTTCGGGAAACCTTCTCTCTAGGGTCTTGTTGTAACCACACTGTAAAAAATGACCAAAAAACGAACGTTCCCATAATGTTATTCCTTTAATAGTTTTTTTATTAAATTAATAGTTCAGTCAACCGAAGATTTGGGCCAATGTGCTCACTCTCAGGCCATCCAATATGTAGATGATTTTGTTTCTTCATCAGGTTTGTAGAAATTTAGCATTGCATCAGTGTCTCAGCAACAGATGTTCTGCAGTGAATGGGTGCCGTCAGAATGAGAGTCCAAACAGCTGATAAAAACTCCAATCCACATGACTCCAATCCTCAGTGCACATCTGAGAGGCCCAAATAAGTTTGTGCTAGATTTTATCACGCAAAATATTTACAGTGTTTTTTTTTTTGTTTTTTTTTATGTAACACCATTGTATTAGGTTTCTCATTCAAACAATTGCATTGTGTTAAACTGACTTGAAACTGTTGTGTTTTGGCTCAACTCAATATTTAGATTTTGAAAGAACATGTTTCAATTAAATAGGCCAAAATTAACATTTGTTGTTTGTTCAATTTACTTGAGTAAATGAAGTTAGTCCAACACATTTCTTTTCAAACACTTTATTTATTTAAGCTGAGAGCCACATAATGCTCTTCGTTTGTGTACTCTTAGGAACAGGATTTCCCCTTCCCATCATGCACAGGGTAAATGTTGAAATAAAATGTTTTTTTTTTTTTTATCAAGATTATAACATTGGGAGACTTGTAGTGTTTACTGTTCTTTAATGTGTGTATTTAAGAATTTCTGGTATGTTAGCATTTAAAAACAACTTTTGGCATGCCATAGATGTAACAAAACCATCTTACGCTAACACCTAACAATAACCCCTTTACAGAAGTTAGGTTTGTGAAGACTCTCATTCTGACGGCACCCATTCACTGCAGAGCATCCATTGCTGAGACACTGATGCAGTGCTACATTTCTACAAACCTGATGAAGACACAAACATGCACATTTTCAGCAAATTATCATTTTTGAGTGAACTTTTCCTTTAATAAAAACTACATGTCAATGATTCTAGAAGCGCAGACGCTCTGAATGACATCTTTGGTCTTTTCAATAAAGACTGTGGGCATCTCAAAGCTGACACAAACTCATCTTAGTCGCACAAGGACACAAAAACTTTGCACTTAATAAGAAGCTGTGAAATTATGACCCAGACGTCCAGAGAGTAGCGGCAGTCAAGGTTTAGCACACAGACGCCGCGCTCCACATCTATTCATCTTCTTTTAAGAGGACAACAAAACAGCTTCTGTTCGCGGTGACAAGCTCGTGTTGTCGCAGGGACAAATTGCTCCTTAAATTACACTTTGAGCAATTTCGCAGTTTTATAGAAATATTTTCACCATCACACATGCTGACCTGACAAAGTTATTATTTGTCTTTTTCATTTCACTTCTTTGCATCTTGTGACAGATGTCCAAAAGCGTGCCTGCTGTGAATTACGGCCTGTTTTAGGCTCTTCTGTGAGGAAAAGCACAGCGTCCTGAAGCTCCCGGACGGACTGAACTCTCCCAGGAATAACTTCAGCTTCCTGCAGTTACAGTATGACTGAGTCATAACTGCGACTCTATTTACATCATCTGACAACTATTTCCTCTGCAATGGGAGCACATTTGTAGCCGCACTAAAGGCAGATGTCTGCCCAGCCTCAAAAGTACCACAAAATCCAGATTGTGACGTTCAGAAGGAATCAGTTCAGCTCATAATTCTTCATGCGGCCGCAGACACGCAGCAGGTCTGTCTGTTCAGATGCCGTACATCTTCTGCTTTACAGATCCTCGTGGAGCAGTAAAGCCTGAGCGTTTGGCAGGCCACATGAGTTCAAACACTAGGCAGGACACTGCATACTCACAATACACTGCAATCACTTACGATCTTGGCTGGAAAAAAATATTTTACTGTTATGGTTTAAATCACTCACCTGTCTAAATGTTATTTCAATAAACAATAATCTGCAGTGTTTAGAACTGTTACCTAATTCAATTAAACGTGTTAATTGTCTGTCAACACACTCGTATCTGTACAGTGCAACATCTCCAAGAGTGCTGTACAAAATCCCTGGCAATATGCAAAATCCAATCACTGATCGAACTAAAAACATACACCACACCAAACCCTTACGGCACCAAAAAAAAAAAAAAAAAAATAATACTATATAGATATATTATATATATATCTATAGATATAGAGATAATATATATATCTATATATATATATTATATATATACACTCTAAAAAATGCTGGGTTGTTCCAAACCAACTTTGGGCCAAATATGGAGTAACCCAACTTTTGGGTTAAAAATTTAAGGTAAAAATTGGGTTAGTCCATATTTGACCCAAAAGTTGGTTGAAAACAACCCAGCCATTTTTTAGGTGTGTGAATTAATTAAAAAAAAGATAATCTTATATATTATTAACTATATTTTTAACTTATACAAAAATGCATTTTGCTAATTCCAAATATATCTATGTAAATATATTTTCTACCAGTATATTTGTGGCCATTTTTCAATATTTTTTAAAACATATGAATATATTAAAAATGCCTATATCTAAACATATTAAAACTAAAAATCAAAATATAATTTTTAAAAACATTTAAATATATATTTTGCGCCTCCATGTATTTCAGTCCATGAAAGTACATACACGTATGTCACATTAGAAGAAAATCTTTATTTGTAGTCTGTAACATTTGAATAAAAATCAGCAGGGAACTTTACAATGTTCAGATATAAAGAGTTAAAGATGTTAAATCATTATAAATCTAGTTTTGATGTCCAGTAGGAGATTCCATCTATATTTGCATTTAAAGTAGAATACTGTTTCTTGCCCCTGAAATGGATTTTGTTATATAAAGGTTGAAACTAAATATATTTTCAAAAAATAAAATATAAAATAAACTGTTTATTATCACAGTTCCTCATTTGTGCAAATAATCATATTGATGCATATTCTGATTGTCTGTCTTTACACTTTAATAAACAATGGTGTTTATTAAAAAATAATGTGTCTAAAAAATAATGTGTTAGCTCAACACCAAAAGAAAAAAAAAAGTTCATACATTTTTTTAAGTTATGACAACTTCTAATGAAATCATGTTCAACCAACAAGCTACATTGAGTTAGAAAACGTAATAATCTGTAACATAAACACATATTTTTAAGTTGATTACTCAAAAAAAAAAAGTTAAGTTGCTCCAACTAATGGATTTGTGAGCCTGGAACCAATTTATACAGTATCCAATTCAAATCCACAGCTAGCATAGCACACGCTTAATATAACTTATTTAGCAGCATGCATATTTAATGAACAAATAAGATGTAACTTGTCACTGGCATTAGTGCAGTCATTGCTAACAGAGTCAGTCACTCTTCAGCACAGTGGTAACCACAAAAACCTCAACATAACAGCATTAAACACTAACCGGTCTTTCACTTCTCTAAAAAACACATAGAATGACACTTAATTTCTGCATTTATTTTCCTTATCCAGTCCTATGCAAAGCATGCTGGGAGCTAGAAATCCACTACCCAGTTTCCAAAGTTAACAAGACAATTTTATTGAGTTTTATTGAGAGAAGAAATTCAATGAACGCAGAAATTTGAGTTTAAATTACGCACAATATTAAGTTAATGGAATGATCAACATTAGTATATCAACTGAACTCAACAAAATAATGTTTGCCTTAAAAGGTTTAATTAAATGATTAAATTAGAACTTGCAACCATGCATTTATTTAAGTTGCCGTAACAGTTTTTGCTTTTATAAATCTTAATTGAAAGCCAGAATGTTCCAGGTGAACCAACCCCTTAAATGTTGCAGATCAGTGTTATGCAATGTGTCACTAATACATTTAGCGACATTTAACCAGTTTAAAATCAGCCTTGACCGCGCACCATCCAGAAATAACCGGCATTGCTTTCCTGCGGTGATCCTGTGTTTGTGTTACCGTAATACTCATTTAATCCAGCCGCTGGATGAGAACGCTCCATCCATTCCAAGGCCTCTAAGTGAAGTGGGATGCTGTAATTAGGACGTCTGCTCTCTGACATGCAATCCGAGGACGGTTGCTTTCTTGCCCGACAAACACAATCTTAATCCAGGAAATAGCACGCAATCAGAATATTGGATCTGACATCAGAGGTAGCCACAGAGGCGGTCTTTCCCGAGCTTCAAAGCCTGGGCCGGGCCTGTTAGAGGTTTCTCCTGTGATCAAGTATGACACTCCGCAAACACACAAGCCCCGGCCCTCTCGTGTGCATGCTTTGCTTTTCTTGGATCCCCGGTCCGCTCGATGCCAAGTCAGCTTGTGTGTTGTGAGCGTGTCTGTGTACGTCTGGATGGACTGGGATGATGTAACCGAACGCTCTAATCACAGGCACCTGTTCTGCATTCGGGGCCGCATATGCGTCTGTCGGGGCCCGTGACTACTTTAGCGTGGCTCCGTCCCAGCTGCCTTTGGCTGCAATCAAGCCTTCGCTCATATCCCAGTGATCTCGGGTATTTACACATGATTTAATCTGCTTAAGAAATCTGAATGAGATTAAACTGGAGATATAGAAGGATTTCAGTAACACCTTCTCCAGTGAAATGGGTCTGTTTGACTGGTGGATCTATAACCCAAACTGTTTTTTGTTTATGAATCTATTGATTTCAGAACACTACTGTACTTTTGCAGTGTAGCGTGACTGTAGTTGAACTAGTCAGGGCTATTGTTAGACAGTCTGTGCATTAGTTGCAGGTTGCAACCTTACACCAGTAGGTGGTTAATAACTAAAAGTTATTCATGCATTAAATAAATATCCATATTCTTGTAGCTCGTTTAGTAGAGCATAGCATTAGTGATGCCACAATTGCGGATTCGATTTCCAGGGAATGTATGAACTGATAAAAACGTTACGATCGTCTTGAATGCAACGTAAGTCACTTTGAGTAATAGCGTCTGCTAAATGTAAATAAAATAACTGCCTATTTGATCTGAAATATTGTTTCATTCAGAACTAAATGAGTGAGTGAGTCATTGAATCATTCAATTAACCTGTTTGTTCTAAAACACTGGGCCTGTCCAAATACCCACTCTTAAAAACGCGTTGCCCTTAACGCACACTTAATAATCGAGGTTAAGTGTATCCCATCATGCATCATGTTCTGGAAATAAATCGTGAGACGTTTAGCCGAGATGATGTGGAAACCTTTCAAGTGTAAGTTAAATATTAATAATAATTAAATATTACATATAATTTGGTAGTAATACAGTTTGGTACTGTTGCACATTTTATTGATGCAAAGATGCATTTGCAACTGCTAATTCTCACTTAATTAGACGTATCACGATCATTAAATCTGTTATAAAGACTACTGAACAGACATTTAGAATTTTTACATTTTATTTTAAATGCACAGTATTGAAAATCAATAACTTCTTAAAATGTAACTTCATAAAAGCAGCTTGTATCCTGTCGAACTACAGTTTCAGAGTAGTGTCCCGAAACTGTAGTGTCTGATCCAGAGTGCTGCCATTGGTCCTGTAGTTCATAACCGCGGCCACGAGTCGACCACTCGATAAACTCCCTGCACAGGAGACGAGACCAATCTGTTAAAACCCTGAAGAGAGAGAACACAACGGCAATGAAGAGAAGAGCGATCCCAGAGCAGAACGTGATGACTGACTTCTCGCACACATCCGGGTCTTTCTCAGAAATGAGCTCCAGCACACATGAACTGCTCCAGAAAGCAGCTGCCACATGGGAAACATTATTTCCCCCAATCAGAGTTATTATCTGAACCAGCACCCTTTGAAAAGATGTGCTAGACAAAGACAAAGCAGACAACGCTCTCTTAAAAGCTATAACTGCACTTAAAATTCTGGATGTGACTGTTTGTTTGAACTTTTAATATTTTTGAATCCAAAGCTCTGGCCTTGAAGATCTAACACAGCCCAGATGTCAAGTCAAGTCAAGTCACCTTTATTTATATAGCGCTTTTAACAATACAGATTGTGACAAAGCAACTGAACAGCATTAATTAGGAAAATAGTGTCAATAATGCAAAATGACAATAGTAAACACTAATTTTTCAGTTAAAGACAGTTCATCATTGAATTCAGTGATGTCAACATCCAGCTCAGTTTAAATAATATCTTTGCAATCATGTCAACGATAACGCTGGAAATGAAGTGGAAATGTGGAAATGAAGATGTGAGTGCTGAAAAGACAGTTATTTCCACTTTCCCATTGTCTTGTCTAAAATCGCAGTACCTTTGACAATTGTAATTTTCTGCTGTGTTTTCGCCGTGCCTGTCTCCTCTCTAGCGTGTCCTCTGCATGAAAACTCACACATGCTTCTCTTTTTCAGTTCAGATGTAACCCAAGCGCAGATCCAGGGTCAAACAGGTCGCTCAGTTTCTCATCAACATTACTTTTGGAGTACGAGACTTAATTCAAAACAGAGGAATGATCCAAAGGGACTGTCCAAAAACTGAACTCTATGCATTTAAACAGAAGTGTGTAAATATGTACTGTAGTCCCATCAGCATTCTGAAAACATACTGAGAATTAACTCGGTTTAGTGTGTGATGCAAAGGACCTTTTATTTATATACAACAGTAATTTTATTTGTAATGCTTATTATTATTAATTATTTATTTTAATTTATTCATCATCATTACATTTTAATTGATTATATAGAAATGTTCTACCTAAATTTTGCTTTGATGGAAATACAGAATGTATCATGCTTTCATTGCTATTATTATTATTATTGATGATTTTATTTTTTTTTTACTGATTAACTGCACTTTGTGTTCAAACCCATCTTTTAAAATAATAGTTTGATCTTTCTGACATCATATTTAATGGTGCGCTTCTAAAGTTTCTCTCCAGGTCTGTTTTTATTTGTGGTACATTTTTACCATAGTTCTGTTCTGGTTCAACTCTGTTGGAGAAAATTCATAGTGCTCATATTTTACACAAAAATTATTAGACCTAAAATATTGATAAAAAAAAAATATAGTAACATACAGATAATTGTATAGTGCAAGGAAATGTAGATAGTCTGTGCATGAGTTCGGGGGGGGGGGGGGGGTGCATGAAAAGTGAGTATTGCTACATTCATTCAACCAATTAATTCAAAAACATTGATTCATTTATGAAACAACTAGCAAACAAAAATGACTGTCTTTATGAATGAGTCATTTAATTATTCACTCACCATTTAAAAATGTTGAATCATAATTGACCGATTTGTTTAAAAAAAATAAAAAAGCTGATTAATTTGGAAATGAAACCGAATTATGCTGTGGTTTTGCTGTGGCTTTGGAATTATTATTATTAAAAAAAATTTGGGCAGAACAAACACAGACTGACAACATTGTCTAAAACGTTATATGCATAAGTGTTACTTTATGTCTCTGGTACTTTGGATACATCAGACGGTGAAATATGTTTTTGAAAAATTCAGCAGTAATCTGTCATGGGAAAACATTAAAAATAAGAATTCCAAATACTGACTGTCATAAACGGAAGTGTTTCCTGAGAAAGACCCATGTAATACTCTCAGACGGTTTCTATCTCAACTCTTCTCTGCGCTTGATTAAAGTGGCGACCGTTTATAAATACTGTGTGTCGTTTCAAGCAGACCTCAACCTGTGATGAACCATAAAAACACACAACCCAAGGCCTCGCTGTGAATTCCCGTCGACGCGTTAACGGCTTCATATGAGAAACTGTATAGCACTCAGGACGTGACCTAGAGTTTATGACTCAGACCTGTTGCTCCGCAGCGATTGATTGTCGGCAGAGAAAACAGCAGCGCTTCGTCCCAGCAGTATGTCAGGAAGACTGTGACGTGTTTCTGGCCTGAGAGGCCCGTCGGCGGATCCTCGGCCCGCTCGGTTTATTGGTGGATTCCATTCACTGGTCCAATCTTCCCTGCCGTAGGACTTCTGTGATTAAAGTGTATAAAAAGCAGGGTGCTCCACTAAACCGCCGTGATTTACGCAGCTGTCACCTCCGCACAGGCCAACCGGGCTTTCAGGCCGCACCGGAGAACTAATGAAAATGAAAGAAGGAGGAGGGGGTCCACAAGGCCATGTGTGCGCTGAGTGAACGGTGACTCACCTGATTCATCTGTTTAGACATCTGTCTAATGCTTTAAGAGCCAGCCAGCAATTACACGCACGCTGTTGTGTCGATGCACTCCTCTCACACACACAAATACAGTACATAAACAGCACACCCGTCCCATCTCTGCCTTTAGCCTCTGGCTCACCTCGGCTCATGGACGCGTGCCAGTAAAGATCGCTGCGGATGGACGCTGTTTATTATTATTAAAACTCAACAAGAGCAGGGATATTTTCAGACGTGATGCAGATGTCTTGCGTCTGCATGTTTGTTTCTGAGCGAGAATAGACAGACAGGAAAAGTGCATCGCCAAAAATCAACACTGTCATAATTGACTCTCTTCTGTGTGGCACAATAGCAGAATGGCTGAGCAATGATAGTGAACCCCAAATAAAGAACGCTAATAATAGCATTTGAAATATCTTATCATAAAAGCTGGCCAAGCGACTTTTATATCAATGCAGCAAAATATGCTGTACAATTGTTACCTTAAAGTGCTATTTCTACCTGATTTCTACCATAAGAACTAGTTGTGTTGGTGTAAATTAATGTATTTACAGTAGGTTGATTCAGTGACATTAAATTAGATTTTCCATTATTTTCAATGTACTGTTGGTCTTTTGGACAAGCCTCACTTAGAGAAACCATGACTGCCTACTTTTTATAAGCTAGAAGCCCAAAGTGAATTATAGTTAGTCTTAAAGGGTTAGATCACACAAGAATGTTCTTCAGTCATTGTTGGTAACCAAAGAGTTGACGGTGCCATTGACTTCCGTATTTTTTCTGTACTATCAAGATATCTTCTTCTGAGTTCAGCAGAAGAAAGAAACTCTTACAGGTTTGGATCAACATGAGGGTGAGTAAATGATTCCAGAATTTTCATTTTTGGGTGAACTGTCCCTTTAAGCTGAATTATTTGTTGCATTCGAGTCTGTTATCGTATTGAAGGACTGTGCGTTCTCGGATTGATTTCGTTTGGCCGATGCGTGCATGCAGATGGACGTGTTTGGTCACTGTCTTGCGATGTTTCTTCAGGAGGGAAATACTATAAGTGTCCAGACGACAGAGTCTGATTAGAATGAACTATTTCAGTCTTTCTACTTCAAAATGCCATGTTTAAGTCAATGTGACTTGCTGTTTTCAATGTTATTGCTGTTACTAGCAATTTCTGAGTGACATTTGTTTTGAAGAAATTCCTACACCATTTTTTTTATCAGTGTATATGTTATAGTTTTGTGTTCTGACTCATGTCATTTATTTTGAAGTCTGTTGAGTTCCTGCTTCCTCTGTATTTGTAGTCTAGTTGTAGTTTTTCTGTTGATTATTGATTCCAGTTGTGTCTTGTTTGCTCATGTGTCTGCATGCTTAGATAAAGCTGTGTTTTCTGTTTTGATAGTCGAACCAGATTTGTATTGATAGAGTCGGTTTATATTTGCAAACCTCAAAATCTTGACTGCAAAAAATGTTAACACTTCATTTTAAAGTGATGCAGTTGCACTTTATGTGTAAATTGTGCATAATTTCAACCAACTAACCCTAAACCCAATCCAGTTACACTTTATTTTACTGTGTTCTTGTTACAGTGTAATTCTACATTTAAGTACTGAGTAATATTAATTAACTGCATGTACTTACTATAAGGTTAGGGTTATTGCATATGATTATAAATTATTTATTGTTTTATTGTAAGTATATATAACATATGTAACAAGGACACTAAAAAATAGTGTTACCCCAAATCCTAACCTTATTTGTGTAATTACACTGTAACAGCGTCACCTTAAAATAAAGTGTAACCAACTAAATAAATACATAAATAAATAAATAAATAAATAAATAAATCCTGTTCTCCAGACTAAAATGCAACATCATTATATTTTTTGTTAAAAAGCACATTAAAACAAAAGTTTCTGTAAAGCTTATAAATGTTATGAATTTAAACTATTTTAATTAATGTAATTGCCCATTTAATTTAAATTAATAAGTTTCAGTTGTTCAGAATGCTTTGATGTTTTTGTATGTTGTCTTTTTAATTGATACTAAAGTGTGACAACATGCCCCACTATAGTTCATCATGTGTTAAATGAATAATCATAATAATCATGAAAACTAGTTTTGTTGGCATAAATTAATGTGTTTAGGTTGATTCGGCAATATTAAATATTTTTGACTTTTTTTACTTCAATAATAAATGAATGAATTTAAGGTAACAATTTTAGTTTTCCATGCAGTGAAGAGTTCAATCCCATAATTCTGTGGGAAAGCAATGGATGCATGTGTTGAAGTCTGAACTGGCTCTTTGGACATCAGGAGCAGCAGATACTCTTCTAGAGTAAGAAATCAATGATGAGTGTCTGTCAATTATCTGTGCCATTAACTCAATGATACAGCAGTGAAGTTTAACAATCAGCGCAGCAGCTCATTTCACCTCCTACTAAAAACAGTTCTTTAAAGAACATCTAATTCCTTGGTCATGTGCACCTCTGCTCTAGATGAATCATGTGTTAATAAGGTGCATTAAATATATTCTTATATAAAGCCTCGTGTGAAGAAGCTCATGATAATTGAGATATTAATGACGTGATCAGTCTCTCATAGCCGACTGAAAGCGCTTGATGAAAGTGACTTGTCTGTGAGTGGTTTGGGGAAACCGGTTTAAATATATAGTTCAGTCATGAAACTCTAGATGGTGTATTCTGACGGGTTGTTAACGTAACGGATGATATTCAGAGAGTTAAACGACTTGGCACTAGTGAGTGGTGCATGCTGCAATGCGCCAAGAGCTACTGCCTTGCATTTATAGATGGCTAGCTTAACATGGAGATTACGGCAGCGCGCTTTCAGAGTTCTCTGAAACCCTCCACCTCCCCCAGCTCCACCTGTATAGATCTGCTACGGGGTTATTTTATATGCTATTTGTGCAGCAGCAGCATGTCTTAAATACTCACGGCACCGTATCACCGTATGCATCAGCAGTAGCAAGTTTCCGTACAGCAGCAATAATCTACAACTACAGCAATAACCAACAGCAGCAGCAATTCAGCAGCAGCGTAGCAGACCTGTTCCGTCAAGACCAAACACATTAACATTGTCATATCCATCACCATGCTAAAATCTCCAGAGAGTTGTCATGATTAAACTACTGTTAGTTTTAATAGAAATGATTCAGGACTCATCCAAACGATTCTGTGTCGACTTCATCGTGTGCTTAATCAGGGAAGCTTCACTTCACTAATGCTTCATATGTGGACAAAAAAATAAATACAATAAAAATCAAGAAACAGGGAGATTTGCCAAATAAATGATTAAAAAACACATTATAAAACACATTATACACACTAAAAAAAAACGTTAACCTTGCAGCCTTGTATATCTTTAAGAACTTTTTTTTGGGATAATTTGGCTGTTTTGATGCAAACAGCATACATTTTTGCCAGAAATGTTTATTTTTATTGGAATTTTAATATTTGCAATTTTATATTTTTCAGGACCTCCTCAGGACAACATTTTATTTTATTTTTTAAATCTGACACTGCACAAAAAAATAATAATGCATCAAACTTTATGTAATTTCTAATCATTGACTTCTCCAAGACTTTAATAATAAAAAAGTATTTATTATATGGATTTTCAGTGTCAGCAGTGACATTTTGTAAACATTTAAAGGGATAGAATCCTGAAAACAAATTAATTTTTGGTAGCTATGGACTGATGTTGGTTTAAACAAAATGAAAATCAATGTCAGTGAAAGTGGAAAAAAATATTAAAACATACTTTTTTTTTACACTATCTAAGGACCTTCTGTGTAACCTTTTAAATGCATGCACAAGTGTTAAAGTTAAATGTGTGCGTTCTCCTGCTGCTGGTTTATACTTTGAACTTAGTATTGGATAAAAATTCCTCTAAGTGAATAAATGTAAAGAAGCCATTTGTGAAGGATGGAAAGAATGTGTAACAATCAGATATTCAAAACAGACGGTTATGTACAGTATATAATCAGAAATATATTCCCTTGTTATCAATAAACAGTGAGTTGCTTTGGTCAGTCATGCTCCTACTCAAGCCTTCTTCTTCAGGTCAGTTTATTGTTTATAAATTGCGTTTATGTTCATGTTTATTATTCAGACTGAAGTTTTGGTACTGAGCTGCTCAGGCCCTTGAGGAAGCACATGTGTTCTTCTGCTGATCTGAGATCAGACTGCTGGCCGGTGGCTCCTCTCTCAGAGATCTACAATAGCCGGACAAAGAACAATCAGAGAAGAGGAAGGACAGGAGCCAAGAGCACACTGACAGATTGATGATGGCATGGAGTGCTCTATTTTAAACCTGATTCAACACTTCCAGCCGCTCAGGTCAGGACGCTCCCATCAGGACGCTCTGAGATCATGCTGCTGTTCACAACAATCAAAGAAGGGAAATGACTGTGGTGCTCCTCATTTGGGAGTCACACTTGTGATCTTCACGGTCAAACACCTAAAATTTTACTTTTTTTCGCCCCAGTAAAATCAATGTAATGTATTTTTGTTCAATAATATTTTTTATTTTGTACTTTGAGATGATTTCATGGCACTAATTAATATTTATGCAATAATCATGATGAATTTTTTTTCATTTTTTCATTTTTTTTCAGAATTTCTGCCCTTTGAAAATAATACACTTTTTTTTTTAAATATATTTTTATATTAGTATGCAGTATTTCATGTTAAAATAGAGACAATTCCTTTAAAATCCAATTTTTGAAGTCAGATTAGTGCCATCTGGTGGGAGTAAAAAAGAAAAACATCTGCAATTCCATGGTTTAGCCCATAGATTCATATATAGCTCTATATAAATGGTCTATAAGTTCTCTAATTGTTTTTAGACATTTAAACACTTATTTTTAAGTTGTGGGTTTGGATATATATTTAGACATTCTCAAAAACAACTTTTTATAAAAGTTTAGATTTTTTTGTTTGAAATGTTGGTTTGAAATGTCAGTTTTTACATTAATTTTACACCAGTCAAACCTGAACACAGAGAAAGCATTTTGTAACACAAAACATTAAAATTCTATAAAAATTTAACAAAAATGAACAGAAATGTTTTATCAGAGCTTAATCCTTCTGGGTTTGATCTGATTTTAATCTCTTATTTCAGTCTTTTGGCTATGGGTTTAGCCATAGAAATTAATCGAGTGTGTATAAGTGTGTGTGTGTCTGTGGTGAGAGTGGTGTGTGTTTTGACGTGAGGGTCTGTGTTTTGCACTCTTGATGTTTTAGAGTGTAACCCCTTCCTTACTGTCCACTTTTTACTGCATTGTAGTCGAATTATTGATTTTATTTTACATAGTTGCAGAGTTACAGTCACCAGTTCATAGGTGTGTGTGTGTGTGTGTGTGTACGCGTGTGTGTGTGAGTGGATGTGTGTTTGCATCTGATTAGACTGTCACCCTGCCATTGCGGTGTACTTTTTTATGCATTGTGTCGATTTGTAGATTGTACTACACACATGTTTTTTTTGTCGATTCCCATTCCATGTCTACGGTCGGTCTTTTTGACCCGAAGACCACACAAGTTGTGACTATTTTTTTCACAACCACGTAGTCGATCGAATCATGCCCTAAGTGGGTTTGTGTGTCACACTCACACATGACAGGAAAGTCACCAAGTTTCGTTACCATTCACATGAAGCTGTGATTTTTCCAATTTAAACTGAAACGTTTGTTCAGTTTGTGTAAAAGCAAAAGACACTCCAAAGAAAAAAACTAGAAGAAACGGTTGTGTTCAATAGTATTTTGGCTAGATGTGCGGAACATGCAAAACTTATTCTGGGTTTTATACATTTTTCAGGTGTGTGGTATTATTATTTTTTTATAGTACCAAAACAGGAAAATGTGATGCATATTGAAAAAATACATCACAATAAACATGATGGTTTTTAAAGGTTGCTTTTATTTATAGTAGATAAGACAAATTAAACATGGACTAACAAAATGTTTTTAGTTTTATCCTTAAGGCAAAAGTAAGTTATAAAAAGCAAAAATAAATATATATATACTGTATATACTGTGAAACAGAAGGAGATATTTGTCAAAGTGTCTTGGCCGTTCTTTTCCATCTGTAAATGTGAACTGGGGCAGAAAACACAATATAATGTGTTTATGATATTGTTTATGATGTATGATCATATTCCACATCATCTGAAGTTATAAGACAGCTGGTGTTTAAATGTGTGCTCGAGCGAGTTTCTTTGCCTTTGGTGTGAAGTGAAGGACATTTCTGCTGTCTAGTTTCTATGAAATGACATGAATGAAGAAGACATGCGTGTAAATCACACAGAATACAACTCTGAACGTGTGCATCACTGTGTGATCTGTGAGCTTTGTGAAATGAATGAATGAATGCACTTTAATGTCCCCAGAGGGAAATATGGTTTGGACTCAAGGTGCATTTACATTGACGAATACATTGGATCATAAATAGCAAACAAATACAATAAAAGCATGATCCCTGACCTTTACAAAGCACTGATGTGTTCCGTCTGTTGCAGGAGTTTCCGCGAGCGCTTAAGCCAGCAGTGGGGAGCAATCAATCGCCGATCGCAATCTTGTTTGCTGTTTTTCCGTACTTCTCATTAGTGCTCCGCATTCCTGCAGTAATTCACGGCCCGCAGAGGCCCGCATTAGCAGCTGCTGGCCCCGGCCCCGCTCCATTCCGCCACGGAAAACTGTGATTATGGAAGCTGATTGCCGTGTCTGTGATGACGATAAGAAGCCGACGCTGAGTGCCAAACCATTTCAGTGCATGAGAGGGAAAAAACTGCAAGAGGAATTAATGGCGCTTTAAATAGCCTACTCGCGGCTTCTTTACATTGACCTCCATACGGAGCCGTTTGCTACAACTGCTGGCATATGGCGCTGCGCTCAGTGTGATGGCGACTGAAACATCCAAACCATTACCCAGCGAACTGAGCTCATTACACACACTAATTAATGAATAATGCAAGCGGATAATACTTACGCATTTTCAAATTCCTATGAATTGCTATTTGAATTTCAGCTGCTGTAGTAATGATATCGTTAAAGTGTTTCATTCTGAGACTCTTTTATATTGCAATGTTGGTGCAGCTGCAATATTCATCAGCTACACTGAAAGAAAAGGGAAAAATCTAAATGAATGCATTGAAAAATAAGTCTTTAAATCACTCAATCAACTAAGTACATACATTTGAAATTAAATAGTAAAAAGTTTTGAACTTTTATTCAGACCGATCTCATGACATGATTTTGTTATTGTTAAACACAGTATTGGCAAACATTTGCGTTTTTGTAACCTAGCCAAAGGCCAGCTGTGTGTTAGTGAGCACTGACTTCAAATGAAGCGCCACACAGAAACTCATCAGGAATCCTCGCCAAGATCACAGCCGTTATAATAATGAACGCTGAGACTGTTAACATGATCTATGTGACAGCTTCATCCTTTAGACATACTGTATGTGATGATATTTACATTCGTTTATGTGAGTTACTTTCCCCAGCCTCTGTGTTGTGTTCTCAAATCCAAATGTGTACAGCAGCTTTGTGTTACTAGTTATTAATAACATACAAAATAGATCAATTTAAATACATACAATTATACAGTTTAAGTATTCATGTATTGTCCCTTATTAATATGTATCATTAACATGTTTAAACACTACACTTAATGAATTATTTATTATATTTTCTATGTTGCATTATATTTTTTCTGTTCCTCAAACACAAACAGTACAATAACAACAAAAATGTGTCATGAGGTTCAAGTTAAAATACGGCTGTTCAACACTATTTCCTGAAACGCAGCAAATGCGATCACGCGTCTGTATGGAGAACATGTGAGCTTGTATTAAGAACAGACACAGGTCAACCAAACCAGTGGCAAAGATAGTGGCACACTATGGAGCAGTTACTAAACCCGGGAGAACAAGCCAGGACATTAAGATTTAATGTAGGTCACAATGTAGGTTAGAATAGCTCATATTTTGGCTGTTTACAGCCCAGTTTCCACCCTAAAGAAAAGCCAAATTAGCTCAAATATTAAAGTAGAATTTCCACTTATGTTAAAACTCAAAACATTTTGTTAGTCCGTGTTTACTTTAGTTAACTTCCTATAAAGAAACATATTTTCTGATTTTATTGTTGTCTTTTTAAAAATATGCATACTAAAAAAAGACCAAAAATAAAAATAATAAAAATAAATAAAAAGTCAAGTCAGCTTTATTTCTATATCGCTTTATGCAGTACAGATCAAGTCAGTTCAGTTCTCTTCCAATAGTGTCTGCGCGCTCAAGCCAACAATGTTGCCAGAAATTGTGAAATGTAAAAAATTAAATAAAACCCAATATAATTTCTGCAGCCATAACTCAAGCCAGTATGTGTTCTACACATCAACAAAATGCTATTTAAACTAAATAATTTCTTTATTTATTTTTCTATGGGGAAACCATGATTTCTGATTACAGCAATATAAAAATGCACTTTAAATAAATAACACGGCTGTTTGATTCTCTCAGTGTGCGCTCAATACCCTGAACTGGATCAGATCTGAGAGAATGTGTGTGAGTTTGAGTCTGAGACCTGTAACTATGAGGCTGACCTGAGGTCAGTCTGCAGATCTAACAGCGGTGCTTTTGACACGTCCACGCAGGTAAGCTGCGCCAGCGGTGGTCTCTCACGCCAGCAGGGCTGCTTTTTGCCTGAACCCTCGCTCAAGGCAATGCTCGGCTGTCTCCGCGGTGGCTCCCAGAAGCCCTTTACTCGCCGCTTTATTCTCTCTCTCTGATCCTCTAGGCATTCAGGTTGAAGCCTATTGCCGCGATCAGAACGGATAAGCTTTTTGGCAGACGCGGGCGGTGCGTGGGCCAGCACCTTGCCTGAGGATAGGGGCAGCTTTGCCCAGGGCCAGAGAGGCAGCTTCCAGACGAGCCTTTAGTGAGTCCAGCACCAGAGTGGATCTGACAGGTGAGAGGCCACCGCCGGCTCTAATGATGCTGCTGCGGGGCAGGGTGTGCGGCGGCCGCTGACCAGACAGCGAGTCAGATCTATAAATCATGGCGATTGGGCCACTGGGTGAAGGATGCTGCCCTTCATGTAGGATGGAGACCAGGAGAGCCGCTTACCAGCCCCCAGCACATCCAGGACCAGTTAAAGAGATACAGTATAGCTCACACAAACTCAGGCTTCTGCAGTCTTAGGATATTTCTGTGTCATCAACAGATGGAAAATTAATCATCATTGCTGCTCACAAATTATGTGATTCATAACAGATTTGAATATGTGCAGTTAGTGTTGTCACAATACCAAAACTTCAGGTAACACTTTATTTTAAGGTGATGTTATTGCACATGTTGCATGTAGTAATAACAGTAAACTATGCATAATTACAAGCAACTAACCTTAAACCAAACTTATAAAAGTGGAGAGTTCCGGTGCTTGGCTCTGATTGGCTGAGCCGTGTTCGAAGCTGTTGTGAATGACGCTACAAAGTAACACACACCTTTGTTTACGTTTGTGTGTTGCTCGGCAACCACTTTGTAGCAACCACAACTGTTTCTGAGGAGCTACATTGTTTGGTGGAAGAATACTGTTTTATTAATATCATTACACTTTATTTGCTCTGCTTTATTCTGTGAAACTGTACTGCGTATATGGAGTAACCATTTTATAAAAGCAGTAAGCCCCGTGAAGCCGTGGTTTCCAGTGAATTTATAACAGCTAAGTGGGTTTAAGGCACTACGCTTCACGTCGTTATAAATTTACTGTAATATTAATATTACTCAGTACTTATTTGTGTAGTTAGTAATCAAATGCAAATCAAAGAGACACATGTTATAGAAGAGCTGGGAGGTTATACTGCATCTATTGTGATATACTGTGTTGTGGCGATCATGTCAATCATGATTTCAGATTCAATCTGAAGATTTAACACGGCTGTCACTCCTCAAACTCTGCAGCGTGTGGTTAGCAGCATGAAAAGCAAAACTTTTATTAAATTGTGAATGGGTTACAAACAGAAAAAGGAGCAAAATGCACTCCCTTCATAATCACTGAAGCTGTCAAGCATTTGAGCTTAGTTCTGCACTCTCGCATAAACCCTCTTTATAATCAAAAAGCCGTTTTCACTGAACAACGAATATCTTATTGATAAGGTGTTATAATTTGTGGGTTATAAGGAAGAGATACACGAGCGTGCAGAACTCAGAAGTCACTCCAGGGTTTTGATAGTGAATCAGACTAATTAAAGTTAAACACATCTGATTGGCCGTTGAGTTCACATGCGTCTCTGATTGGCTATAATGCTCAACATGCAAAAACGCATTGTAAACGGAAACCGTTTTCTTCAAGTTTCTTCTTTTGTGTTCCATGGAGAGTGTCACATGGTTTAGTGAACAGTCAAGGATGCAAAGTTTGGCTAGTTAGCAGGGTCCAGTTGACCCCTGCTGGTTCTGTGAGTTTCATTACTACAAACTACAAATTCATGGTTTTTCGGAGGCTTTTAAAGTGTGTAGCGGTCTTCAATGGAGCCTCTTCACGTTTCCAGGGCTCTCAGAAGCGGACGTCGTCGTGGTTGGGGTAAAGTTTTATAGTGCTGAACAGAAACTATAACATGTTAGCATTCCAATTTGCTCCAAAGGCAAAGAAAAGAAAATCCATAATAGCGTTTATATTGCCTTACAACAAAAGAGCATTGAGAGTTTGATTTCAGTGGACAGAAGAAAGAGCTCACATGTATGCCATTCTCTCAAATGCTGCGTTAGAAACACTCACATTAATGTTTTGTAATTTAATACCAAAATATAGTGTAATAAATGTAAATATAAGATTTACCATGCATGTTAGTGGGATAGTTCACACAAAAATTGTTGTTCCAACCCATCTGAGGAAGATATTTTGAAGCTCCTGGTACCACGGTTGAATGTAGCCCATTGCCTTTAATATATGGTAAAAAATAGTCAATGGCTACCGCCAACTGTTTGCGTAAATGATGACAGAATTCCCTTTTCTGGGTGAACTATGCCTTTAATAACTGTGGGAACGTGAATAGTTCATCGGTCCAGTCTTCAGTCTGTGATGTCACAAGTGAAGCGTGTTCGTGTGATGTCATCAGCCGGTCAGCATGACATCATTCTCCTCCTCAGTCACGTGACATTCACGGCTCGGGTGATTGGCTCAGAGCAACCTGTATTCAGAAGCGAGTCTCCATGATGAACGACGGCAGCAAACGAGACCGAATGAAGAGTGAGTTGTCATGTTAGGCTGAAATATTCCTTTGATCTGCGATCGGAGGATTGCGAGGACGTTGTTTTCTCCACTCTACGGTTCATGGAGCAGGGCTGATGGAATCTAAGAAACACACTGTTATCAGCACACGCTAATCTGTCAGCGGTGTCACGTTGATGTATGACACGGACAGAAACAAAGATTGTTTGCTTGATTAACAGCGGCCCCTTTTGTCCTTTGGCCAAAAATAAAAAACAACACACAGTACATGTGTACATTACATACTTGGTTGGTCACGTCTGGCCGCCGGCGCTCTGGCTCGGTCCGGTCAAAAGCCTCGGCGTCGCCGCCGTCCTCGCTGGCCTCATTCTGTCCCCTGCGCAGGGACCTGAGAACGTACACAAACAGTCACCCTGCATCTGCCCGCTGATTAATCACACGCACCCGCGCCTCCTGACTAGTCCTGTGTGTTTATTTAGAGTAACCCGTCGCCAGTCACGCTTGACCCAAAACTATCAGCTGCGGCCAAGCATAAATACAGGAGACGCGTTGTGAAGGTGGGGGAGATACAGACAGACCTCCGCCTCCTCAGACCCCTGCTGTTTATCCTCTCCGCCGACACGAGGAGGGACATCGGTGACCTCTTAGGGAGCAGAGCGGTCTGTCGTCCATCTAGAGTCGCCCTCCAACAATGAGTACAAACTCTCACCGTAGCGAGCTTCAGCAGAAATACACCATGATACTACCATAGTGCATCTCCGAACAAGCTATGACCACAGTACCATGTGTAAAAGATTAATACCGTGGTACTCTTGGGGCTTAAAAGGCCATTCAAGATGATGAGAACAAAACTGAACAAAACTGAATTGAGCTGAATAGCAACTCTACTGTAGTGTCTTCTGTAGAGTTACTTTAGGGCTAAATGAATGGTATAAATGTTACTTTCCTAAATTAGCTGACTTTACGAAAGTCAAATAAAGCAATAAGCCCCAAGAAGCCCTCCGCTTCGCATCGTGCCTAAAACCCTTTTAGCTGTTATAAATTCACTGTAAACCACGGCTTCACGGGGCTTACTGCTTTTATAAAATGGTTACTCCATATACGTAGTAAGGTTTCACAAAATAAAACAGAGCAAATAAAGTGTAATGATATTAATAAACACAGTATTCTTCCACCAAACAATGTAGCTCCTCAGAAAGAGTTGTGGTTGCTACAAAGTGGTTGCCGAGCAACACACAAACGTAAACAAAGGTGTGTGTTACTTTGTAGCGTCATTCACAACAGCTTCGACCGCGGCTCAGCCAATCAGAGCCAAGCACCGGAACTCTCCGCTTTATAAAATACTATTTAAACACGTTTATTTACACCCAAATTGGTTTTTATGGGTTAAATCAGGTAGAAATAGCTCTTTAAGGTGACAAATTCAGATAAATGTGCAGATGAACTGAAGTGGTTTAATTGCAACATTGCCACTGTTATTGAATTGAAATAATCAACACTGAACTGATTTGAGCTGAATAATGACACTATTGTCAAAGAATCAATTTTATTTAGACATTAACTTTGCACCATCTATGCTGTTATTTCACTGAACTGAATGGACATTGAACTGAATTGAATAGCAGCACTATCAACTTATGTAGCGCTGCTTTATTCACTGACAATAGTAACCTAAAATGATAACATCTAAATTACCTGCTTTTATTGAAGTCAAAAATATGATGTAATGTTGTTGAGTCAACCTAAATGCGTTCATTTATACCAAAACCTTTTATGGGATAAATCAGGTAGAAAAAGCTCTTTAAGTTGACAATTGCAGGTAATTGTGCAGATGAATAGAAATTGTTTAATAACTGATGGATTTTGCTGCATTGACACAGTAACTGAACTGAAGTGAATTGATCTGAATAATGACTCTATTGTCTTCTGCAGAGCTGCTTTACAGCTGAATTGCAATTAGAAATCTGTTTCATAATTTATGAATTCTGCAACGCAGTTATTTTCCTGTATATTAATGTGACGCTGCTTTGAAACAATCTGTATTGTATGAAGCGCAATAGAAATAAATCTGCTTGATCCTTTGTAGTGGTCGTTAGAAGCTTTGAAACACACAATATAGCTGAGTGCTGATTTCTGGAGAGTTTTATCTGGGGTGATTTTACAGGAAGGCAGATTCATGTTTTTATCAACCCAGGCTCATTTTATTAATAATCTGCCACTAGTTTGTGTGGAAAGGAATAAACGTTATTGGTGATGGATTGCCTCTTGTGTTCATTTCAGCTGGAAACTGCAGCAAAATGTATCTTTAGGTACGTTTTTTGCAGTTCTGCAGAATTGTAGGCAGAGTCGCATATTTTCAGTGAGCTTGGGTTGGTTTTCTCACACTAATATCTTAATTGCTCATAAACTGGAAACGTTCCGTCTGAGCTGTGTTCTGTGTCAGTGCCAGAATGAGTCTAAAGCTGACAGTCAAGACTCAGTTTTGCTTCTTAAGGCATGACAACTGTGTATGGTGCACGCATGTAATAACCGCTGGATTCCTGTCTGTCACAGAAGACAAGACATACATGTTGATTTGTGTGCAATAACATGACAATTTCTTTTCTTGAGGCTGTTTATAAAAATCATCTTCTCGATGGTCAGAAGGATCAGCCTCATGAAAAGGTGCCATTTGTGTCTAAAATGTTTTTGTATCATTTCTTATTAGTCGAAAGGCAACTAATCTTTATACATTATTTCAGCACAGTAAGTTTAAATTCATATACTATTAATTTGAATGTTCAACTAAATTCTGGTCAGTCAGGTTCGGTGTGTCTATATTTGTTATTGAAGATCAGGCAAAATGTCCTGATCATAACACCACATTATGTGCAGTCAGTGTTCATCTGCTTTGTGCCTGGATCAACATTTTATTTGTGCATGATGTTAATATAAATGTAAACATAACTAAAAAGCGGTAATCTGCAATTGTTGACTTATAGAGCTATTTCTACCTGATTTAACCCATACACACTTTTTGTTGTTATAAAGTAATGTGTTTAGGTTGATTAGGTGATAGTAATATCTTGACTTTAATAGAACCAGTTAAATTAGATCTTACCATTTTACTTTTTTTAACTTTTTTTTCAGTGTACTACAGCTTATATCACGTGACGTTGATGATGTGAGATACGGCAGAAAATACTGCATTTTCAGAAAATACATATGCTGCGAAAGCATTTTAATTTCCATATGTAATGGTATCTAGTAAACTGATGAGCAACAAACATTTAAATCACGTTTTATAACAGATGTTAAGCATTACACACTGAGTTAAATGAAAGAATGTGTAAAAGCAGTGTCCTGAAATACTACGTTCTGCATATTTGCTTCATAATCCCACCTCTAATCTGCATGAGAAACCTGATAAATGTGTTTTAAAAGCATTAATAAGCACCGGAGAGGACTGGGACTGCACTGTAAATATGATGAAAGAGCATGTTATGTTCACCTTGAATGATTATCTTCTGAAGACAAGATGCTAGTAGATCACTTTACTGGCTTGGATGTTTTATTCATAAGCAGACGTGCTCCGAAGTCCTCAAAGGCATTTTAAAGGCACGTCCTGACTGAAGTGTGTGTGTGTGTGTGTGTGTGTGTGTTTCATGAGTCAGTGAGCAGGGAGGCATCTCTCGGCCGGCACAGCTTGTTGGGCTCTGACCCGTGGCCTCTCTCTCTCACACACACACACACACACACACCACACACCACAACAACCACCACACACACACACACTCACATCCTCACACCCAACCTCACCAGCACACACTCACACTCACACTCACACAACACACACACACAGCACCACACACACACACACACCTCACTCACACACACCTCACTCACACGCACACACTCACTCACACACACACACACACACACACACACACACACAACACACACACACACACACACACACACACCACACGCACACACACACACACACACACACACGCACACACCTCACACACACACACACACCATGCCCCCCACACCACACACCCACAAACCTGCACACACTCACGCACACCCAACACACACACACACTCCATCCACTTCACTCACACACAACACACTCTCTCACACTCACACTCCACACACACAACACACACACACACCTCAAACACACCACACATACCACAACAACAGACTCACACACACACACACACTCGGACACAGCAGGAGCCCAACAGCAGGAGAATGTGCTCAGATGAAACACGCAGGTAAACAACACCTTTGTTACAGCATCTGTCCAGCACTGGAGTCCCGCGGTGTGATGGACTCATGACACACAGGGCGTCCCAAACACCCTGAACCCTAAACAAACTCTGTCTGATAACAGATTCATTCCAGCTAAGAAGCAATATTCTCAGAGCTTCAGCTAATGTTTTGGCAGTAACATTTATAGAGCGTTTCAGAGTGATGATGATTTGAGATGATGCCAACCCTGAACCAACATACAAAACTATCACATTTTCCTACAAGTTTACATATAATCATTGCTGTTAATAGTGTTCACTGTTTGTTTGACTACGTGTCATTAACTAACTGCATGATTTTTACTGTACATTTCTGCCATATGGACATCACCTTCACATAGTCACCACTGATAAGCTGCTCCTAAATGTAATGTAGAAACTTTCATTTTCTGTGAAGCTGCTTTGCAACGACTTGTATCGTGATAAGCATTATACAAATAAACGTGAATTGAATCGAATAATGTTCTCAGAATATTATTGCACAAAAGAACATTTTTATACATTTTTCATGGAACTTCTTTTTCGAAGCATTTTATTTGGACATTCATCTGACCTTTTTAAGCTTAGCTACTTGCTTGAGAATGTTCAGAGAACGTTCAAAAGTAACATTCCCATAATGTTCGCAATATCATACAAAAGAATTTCTTTAATGTTCACATACTCAGGAAAAAAAAACATTTAAGGTAAAAAAAAAAAAAAAAGTAACATTCAGAGAACACTCAGAAATAATATTCTTAGAACATATTTTTGTTTGCTTTGTAACATTCTTTTGAAACGTTACTTGTTTCAGAATGTTCAGAGAAAATTCAAAAGTAGCATTTTCATAAAATGGAACGTTCCCTTACTAGATGTTTTGAAGAAGAAATAACATTTTCATAACTTAATGGGAATGTTAGCAAAAAATTTCTTAGAACATATTTTTGTTAACTGCGTTCATGAGAACTGTTCTAGCGTTGCCATTACATGATTTATTGAATATTTCAGCTACTGCAATAAATTAATTCCAGGAGAGATAGAAATACGAGACCTTATTAACGTTAGCTGTGTGATATTTCCTGATGTGCACAGAAATCTAGAATATTTAACATCACTAGATTATATGGAGGTAAAATCCAGATTAACCAGACTTTATCAAAGTGCCAAGGAATTTGTGCTGGTATTAAACTGAAATATCTCATATGTTAATACTGACAGACAGCGCATGCAGACATAAATCCAATGAATGCACATCCACAGCCAATTCACTTTCATTGGATATAGAGGTTGACAAGGCAGATAACACAGTGTTAAACTTCTCTGAACAAGTATGAAAATGCATGTTGAACTAACCTTCACTTGAATATCCTTCACAAATACAAGCACATGATGTGCAGCCAGCAGCTGGTTCTCTTCTTATCAGAGTGAAGTGGCTTTATTACACAACTGCTTACTGAATCAAATAAATAAACATATGTTAAATCATGTTCTCTCTCAAAGTTTTTTCTTTGCTCATTTTAAATAACATTCTCCAAACGTTAGCACAAAAACATTATTTATACGTGGAATGTTTTACTGAAACATTTAAGTTCCAAAGATTCAATGGAACACTCCTTTAATGTTCACGTAAACTTTTTTAGAAACATTTTTTAAAAACTGGACGTTTTGGAAGAAATAATAACATTTTCATGACTTGCCAAAAAATATATATTTTTGTTAGCTATTGATCAGAGCGTAAATCATTTTATTGTCTGAAGAGAAACATGTGATACGAGGAATGAATTTCTCCTTTCTGTCAATCTCACTTTGACTCTGAAAAACAACAAAAAAAACATTGTGAGTGATATAAATGTCCTGGATGTCCCTGTCACTTCGATCAAGAGGATTTTCCTCATTTAACTTTCTTCTCAGGCTTTCTCGATTGCTTCTCAGAGGCCGGTTGTGTGTTGGTTAAATCCAAACAGTTCAGCTCTGGGAAGGAGTTTTTGGGCGGCTCCTGCGTCTCATCACTGAAAAAGGGGAAATGCATTTATAGTCTCTACAGATCTGGATGCTGATTACTCCCTAATTTGGTCTTCTGCTGGCCTTCCAGGCCCTCACTTCCCATGAAAATCTGGCCTGGAGTTGCTAGAAGGAAAAAAGGGTTGAGAGGAGAAATGAATGAACTGAGACAAGTGGCTCTTTGAGAGGCATTTCTGCGATGGACGGAGGCCAGAGTTAGATGTGGGAGTTTCTCGTGGAGTTCATGACTGAATCCTGCTCTCAGCTCATGTGTGTGCGACGAACTGACCGAACGCAGGCACATACTGTATATGGAGATCATCAGCCGCGAGTGGACGCTGAGAAAACAGCAAACAGAAGATATCATGGTCTGAGAGGCTGAAGGAGGAATGAGTGTCACATACATACCAACTGAGATCAAGCTCTGATATATGGACAAACAAACAACACTCTGAAAGGTTTTGATGCAGGTCAAATATGAGATGCGATGAAGCCTTATGTGCAGTTACATTTATGCATTTAGCAGACGTTTAAGTGATGTACAAAAGCAACGCGTCAAAGAGCCAGCAATGTTCGTAATACAATGGCAGGTTTATTAACCACATACTGGTGAAATGTGTGCTTACTAAAGCAGTGAGGAAGGACACGTGTAGGTAAGACAGGTCATGAGTGTTTTAAACTGGTCTTCAGCTGGTCTAGAACAGATGTGGAAACCAACTTTTAACTATGGTACAGTAAAATCACTTGCTGTTACAGTCATGTAGCATGCATTCATGTTTATAAACGACCATGCGGTGCATACTGTATGTATTTTACGCAGCAAAAACAGATTAGACCGTAATGTCGAAAATTATTAGACCGTAATGTCGAAAATAAATAGTGCATTTAATTTTTATTTGGTTGTTAACGAATGAGATGCTGTATCTTATTCATAATCCATTGAATAACTCAAAATCAGCTGATTTATGAGTCCATAATCCATAATAACTCTTCCTCCAGTGAAAAAGTGCATCTGCTGTTGTCTCTCACATCAAAATCCAGCCACATATGTGTTTAGAGCTGTTTAAACGGTGCTTGATCTGTGCAGATTTCTCTCCTGATTCACACCAGAACACTTTTTCACTGGAGGAAGCGTTATGGATTATGGACTGTATGGTATTTTAGTTAAAAACATCTTAATGCTGGATGTGTTTCAGCTTTTGTCTTCTCCAGATGTTAACTGATGGACTGGAGTGCTGTGGATTATTGTGATGTTTTTATCAGCTGTTTGGACTCTCATTCTGACGGCACCCATTCACTTGCAGTGAGACACTGATGCAATGCTGCATTTCTACAAATCTGATGAAGAAACAAACTCGTCCTAATCTTGGATGAACTGAGGGTGAGCACATTTTCATTGTTGGATGAACTATTCCTTCAATAAGATTTTCTCAAGAAATGGGCAAGAATGAACCTGGTGAATCTTGTTCTTTCTGACAACAAAGCACTTGAAGCAGAAGCAGCTAATTCTTCATGACTTTTGATCATTACAGGAAGGTAGCTCTCCAGGAATCGCTCACCACTGGTTTATGTCTGTGTATATTCAGAGAGCTTATGGTTCGCAGGTACATGAGTGCAGGTTCTTGTAGCTACAAAAGCTTCATTCCTGAACTGTCAACACATATTTTTGTATTTCCAGCTGGCCGCAGTGGGTGCAGATATCAAACCGGGCTCCTCTGTGTGAAGTGCTGGTCTTTCTCTCTGGATGTGTTCATGTGAAAGTCTGCCGTCTGCCGTCTGCCGTCTATGTAAAACAGCCGCGTCTTCATACTCTCACCGCAAATAGCTTTCCCGTGTTTTGCTCTCTCTCTTAATTCTGAAAGTTTCTGCACTCCGACACTTTTCAAAAGCTCATGCATTTTTTATCAGTGACACATATTGTTCTTTTGGCCGGCTGTCCGGCTTTATTTATTTTGTATTTTGCAGGGAAAATTTTTGATCCCATTGACCAAAATCGATAGCGTGGTATATTGAGAGCTGTCAGTCACCGAGGCATCACATGTGTTGAGCGTTATGAAACTGATATGACATGAATAAGTCAAAAGGTGTATTGACAGTTATCCTATATGAGTTATGCTGATCGGTGCATTTAAATGCAGAAACGCTTGACTTGCTGGAAAAAGGTTTGTGCTTTCTGTCTTCACGTCCAGCACAGGTTCATGTTTGTACCATTGTTTGTGAAAGTGTGTCAATAAACTATTCAAGCACTAGGTTCAATTAAACACTCTTTCTAGAAGAGACGTAAACACAGGCTATATCTGCACAGCAGGACATCAGCACTTCTCAAACCGGGGGGTGTCTGCAGAAAAATCCTGAATTGTGAACAAATATTACACTGAAAAACTGACGGAGGCTTATTAATTTCACTTTTGGTGTGATACAGCTGCCAAAATTATAAATGTAATGTAAAAAACACATAAGCAATCCCAGTCCAGGTGACAAAAAGAATGCAAAAGTAATGTAATACATTACTTTGCATAAAAAGTAACTAAGTAACACAATTATTTACTCTTTATGGAGTAAAATATAGTAACGAAAAAGTAAACCAAAATGTAATAAAAAATAGCTGAGTGTGGAGTATTATGGAATATAAAAAAAATAAACAGTTTTAGGGAAAGTTACTTTTAAAAGTAATGCATTACAATATTGCGTTACTCCATAAAAAAGTAACTAATTACGTTACTTAGTCACTTTTTATGGAAAGTAATGCGTTACATTACTTTTGCGTTACTTTTTAAATATGGACAGGGCTTGCTTGTTTGTTTTTAAAATAAAAAAGTTATATTTTTGGCAAATATAAAAGCTTTTCACACCAAAAGTGAAATGAATGCGCCTCAGGCTGAAGGGAAAGTACAGTAGAATACAGAAGAAGGCATTTCAACACACTTCAGCGATTAACAAAGACACACAAATGTTCATCTAGAGTAATTTGTGTTTATTAGTACGCTTGAACTGCATCATCGAAGCTCAGAAGCAAAGACATTGGTTAATAGAATGGGATTAAATACATAAAGGATATGTGTTGTTTAACATTTAATTATTGCAGATTTGCGTTGAAAAAAGTAATCTGATTACGAAACTCGAGTTACTTGAAATGCGTTACCCCCAACACTGAAAATAAACGTTCAAATAACATTATATTGGGTGAAAATAAGTTAGTAGAATGTTGTAAGAAACTCTTTTGTAGGCTTTAAATAGATTTATGCATTTAGCAGATTTAAATTGATTTCTAATCTCAACAATAAAACTGGACATTAGAGTAATTTCCAAACAATAGGTGTGTATGCCGTAGTGATGTGCGTCTCCATAACTGAGGCCGATGCGATACACATAGCCATACATTACAGATACATATGAAGCAGCTACCGATGCGATTCACCCGTTACGATGCAGTGCGATCCGATTTCAATTCAATTCAACACAATGCGATTCAATGCAATACGATGTAATGGGGAAAAAAAATATGATGCTATGCAATTCAATATGGTATAGATAGTTCGCTTTTAATTCTTTGGTTCATTGTAATTATTTGTAAACATTGTAAACTATTTCATTCATCTTCCCATCCCCAACAAGAATGCTGAATGCTTGAAATGGCAATTTTGAAGCATATTTGAGCTTCTGTTTACCAGATTCAGTGTGTTTTATTTGTGTGTGCTGATCAATGTTTATACGTGAATAAAAGCCTAAATTAAATCTGTTTATCATTTAATGTGATTGTGCCTCTTCAGAAGACTCAGATTAAACAGCTTATTTGTTTTTACCATTACTTTTACCATGTCTCTTCGAAGCTTTGGTTGTGTGGACTTTCAGTGTAGGGACAAAAATGAGGAACTATACCTTTAAGGTCTCCCTACAGTTTTTCACCAAAATAAAAGCTGTTAAAGTAAATAAATTAAGACATCCATCAATATTTGTAATATCATTTATGGTTGCTTCTAAAATAAAAAATAAAAAATGTTATCGTTATGATGATGATGATGATTAAATACATGTTAAATATGTTTTGCCAATTTTACAGTACAATATTACACTCTTAAAAATAAAGGTGCTTTAAAAGTCTTCACAGCGAAGCCATATAGAAGAACCATTTTTGGTTCCACAAAGAAGCATTCAGTCAAAGGTTCTTTAAAGAACCATCTCTTTCTTACCTTTTTATAATCTGAAGAACCTTCTTTCACCACAAAGAAGCTTTTGTGAAACAGAAAGGTTCTTCAGATGTTAAAGGTTCTTTATGGAACCATTTAGACAAAAAGGTTCTTCTATGGCATCGTGAAGCACCTTTATTTTTAAGAGTGTACTATATTAATTTTGCTTGTTTAAAATTAAAAATTGTGTTTATAATTTAACAATAATAGATGTTCATACTGAATTGGTTCTATAAAGACTATATGGAATCTAGGGTGATGTTTTTCACCACATCATCCAAGAAATCCACATTTTAAAGCTGATATTTAAAAAAGTTACTCTCGGGATGCATGCAAGGGACCCTGATGTGTTTGCATTTCATAAAATGATAAAAGTTGAAATGATTTTCTGTAACTGACAGCGTGTCACAGACGCGGTTATGAAACAGAATCTTTGAAAGGCTGAGCCGAGCTTGATCAGGAGTGCAGCAGTGAAGGTGAGGAGGTTTGTCTGACAGGCTCCAGCCTTTAGACGCATCGCTCGGGGAACAGATGTTGGTGGAGACGACATGATTATCGTCATGGCAATGACAGGAGAGGGTAGTGGTGGTTCGGCGCGGGCTGGTAATTACACGCCGTCCCCCGGGAGAGAGATGACATGAGGCCGCCACTCTCACAGGATCACAGGGGTGTAATTAAAACCCCAGAAACAGTTGTTAATATGCCAGAAGATGAAGGTAGCAGCAGCAGGAGATGCGCCCCATCCCTAACGCCGACACCTTCCCAAAAACACACAAAGCACATATCAGGCGACGAGACGAGAGACGTGCGGATCCATTTGCAGGCTTTTATTAAACGGAGGCGTGGTCATAAGAGGCATGGGTCAAACAGGTACATTTCAGGCAAGACAAAGAGTATTCCTAGGGCAAGCATGGGTCTACGATCGGCGAACAATATCCAGAGGGCTTATCCAATAACACAAGCAATAGTCCAGGCAAGGTGCAAACTAGAGGTCTGCACGGGCTTTAAAGTGAAGCCCGAACTCGGCCCGTACCCGAGATCGTCTGACCCGAGCGGCACAGTTAAATTTAGATCCCGAGCCGAAATCTTTTTTTTTCCACAACGAATAGCCAATTTAAAAAAGAATGCTGTTTTCCACAATTGCATGCAACGGTCAGTAAGCAAATACATGTAAAGAAACAGAATCATTAAGGCTCGGCCAGTTCACAAGGTTATGAAAGTTAATGAACATCAGGTGCAGCGGTCACAAATTCTGCCGAGTTTTTGATGGTTGTATACGACAAGACGATAATTCTTCCATCGTGCAAATTATGGTAATTTTCGTCAGTTAAGGCTCGTTAGCATTCGGCCTGCTTTAAATCAGACACAGAGATGCAGTGCGGTAAGATCACATTTATTTGAATTAGCAAATAAGAGAGAGAGATGAAAGTTGCGTGTGTGAACCTGCGTCTGCGCGTCTCTCTACAAGCAGTGAGGCTTAATTACTTCAAAAACAGCGATTTTACCCCCTCATTGCAAATAAATATAAAGTTGCGAGTCAGTAGCCCGTCAAAGCTATTTTACCAATAACAGTTACCGTGCTGTGTTGTCGTGTGCAATAATGTGTGTGCGTGCGTCTATGAAAGCAGCGTAGCCTAGGCTACTGCATATAGTTTTAGTTTAGCTATAAACCCGAGCCCGACCCGAACCCGAAGCTATTCATTAAACATTAACCCGAACCCGACAGTATTTCGGGACCCGTCGGCCTCGGGTCGGGTAGCAGACCTCTAGCGCAAACACAGTCCGAAACAGCAGGCAAAGGGTTAATCCAAGGCAGAAGATCAGGAAACAGACAACACGAAATGACTAGACTTCGACTAGAACTAAAAACTTGGAATGGCTCCGTACTGTAGCTATCGCTAGAAGAGTGATATACGCTAAACAATACTCAGCGACTTGAGCAGGATCTGAGTGGGTGTTATATAGTGTGTGTAATAGCTTTCAGGTGAGCGTGTGATTGGTTAGCGGCTTGTGATAGTGCAATGGAGTATGGGAAATGCAGTCCAGGGTGATGTGTAACAGTCTGTGTGGTGTGAGAGTCAGAGTAATGGGAGAGCGACCTCTGGTGGCAATCGAACGCAAGGCCACGGACCGGATTCGTGACAGGTATAAAACAATTAAACGAAACACTTCTCCAGTAATCACAACCAGGGTTATTATACTAGTTAACTAAAACTGAAACCATTAAAAACATTTTTGTTACCTGAAATCGGTGTTATTTTTAGTACGTGGGATACTCTGTAAGTTTTTTATTTAAGCTCAAATTAGTTTTTATTTGTATATGTTCTGTTTTTATTTTATTTTTAGTTAAAGTTTTAGTATTTTTGTTGTGTTTTTGTCATTTTTATTCTTTTTTTAATATGTCTGTAAGTGTTTATTTTTATTTCAGTTTTATAGTTATTTTAGTTCATCAAGTTAAACTAATTGAAAGATATGGTGCATTGGAAACTAACTTAAATAAAATATACATTTTATTTTATATCATAAGTTTATGATTTTATTTTATATTATAATTTTTACTTACTTTATTTCAGGCAGTGTCCAAGGAAACATTTCTGATCATTTAGTTTTTGTATATATAGTTTCATGTAGTTTAACTTAATCTACTAAAATAACTAAAAATAAAAACTAAACTAAAAAAAATTATGCACAATGTATTATAAAATGTATAATTATAGTTCTGAGTGGTTGCCAGTGTGTTGCTAGATGGTTGCTAGAATGTTTTGAGTGGTTGCCAGGGTGTACAGAGTAGTGCTAAGTGGTTGCTAGGGAGTTTGGAATGTTTGCCAGGGTTTTGCTAGAGGTGGCTGCAAGGGTGTTCTGGGTCATTGCTAGGCAGTTGCTAGGATGTTCTAAGTGGTTACTGGGGTGTTGCCAGGCAGTTGCTAATATGTTTTAACTGGTTGTCAGTTTGTTTTGAGAGGTTGCTAGATTGTTGCTAAGGTGTTCTTAATGGTTGCTAGGGTGTCGTTAAGTATTTGGGCGTTCTGAGCGGTTGCTGCATGGTTGTTCTAAATGGTTGCCAGGGTGTTGCTAGGCGGTTGCTGTGGTGTTTTGAATGGTTACTAGGGTGTTGCTAGAGTGTTCTGAACGGTTGATAGTTGCTATGATTTTCTGAATGGTTGCCAGGGTTTTAGTAGGATGTACTGAGAGGTTGCTAGGCATTGCTATGGTGTTCTGAGAGGTTGTCAGGGTGTTGCTAGTGTGATGTGTGTAGTTTATGTGTGTTTTCCCTGGCTGGTGTTGAAGAGTCCTGCACCCTCGCATCTCTGTGATCTTGTGGTCTGTAGATGTGGCTCGAGTTCTTCCTTCAATGTGCATTTTCATCTGTTTTCTGGTGTAAATGTTGCGTCTGATAACTTAATGCAGTATCAGCACAATCTCATCATCAACACAGATGATCTCAGGAATCATGCCTGGAGCTCAAATGCTGCATTTATACACCCATCTCTAATAATCACTGCTAGAGGTTTGATCCCATTTACTATCAGCACTAGTATTAGTCTGCAAATAAGCTTTTGCTATTGAAAAGCATAGGTAGGAAGACATATAGGTCATAGAATGTCACTGATTACTCAGAGATGAATGGCAAAGGCCTGATCCAGAAGCTGTAGAGAAGAGTGCAGTATGTCACACTGGCTGTCTAATTACTGCTGGAGTCACAGCAGTGTGCAGCGAGATGTTGAGGCAGAGGCCTAGCACAGCTCAGATAATACCTAACTTCACCAGTAAGTGCTGCCTTCTGCTGCTGAGGAGAGTCCCGCTGAGAATTACACACGCTGAGCGTGACACACAATACCCACCCAGATAAATGGAGGGGTCTTGGCAGGACATATTTTTAGCATTAACTCACTGACCCAAAAAAATGATGTCCGCAAAATGAAAGCCCACGGGACGCTTGGGGAGGAGGATCCATTTGCTTTTTTTTCCTGTGAGAATCAAAGAAAGAACCCTAATTAGCAATGACTGCTCTAGAGTTCTCTAAAGATAGGGATGCTGGGGAATGTGTCTCTAAGCTGAATTACCCATCAGCTCTAGCCAATCTTCATGAAAAACTGAGCTTTATCAGCCGTGGTTACAGAAACACAATACTAGCTGCTCACTGTCCAATACATACTGTACACTGAACAGAAGTGTGCTTTATTGTCATATGAACTCCTCACATCTTAGACCATGGAAGCTCATGTCAAGAGCACTGAATTGTGGGATACGGTATATTGCGCATTGTGCTCAAGTTGTTTACTGAGTATTCCATCCATACAGGACATTGGCATTCATACAGAATTAGACTGTCAAAATGATTTTTTTAACTTGTAAATGAAGTTGTAAATGGGTATGTTTTTTTTTTATTGCTAGGCAGTTGCTGTGGGTGTTCTGGGTTGTTGCCAGGGGGTTGCTATGTGGTTGCTAAGATGTTTCAGTTGTTGCTGGGTGATCACTAGTGTGAGGTTGCTAGGGCATAGCAAGATAGTTGCTAGAATGTTCTGAGTGTTTGCTAGATGTTTGTTAGGGGGTTTTGATTGATTGCCAGGGGTGTTGCTAGGTGGGTGTTCTGAATGGTCATTGGAGTGTTGCTAGAGTGTTCTGAGTGGTTGCCAGCGTGTTGCTAGGTGGTTGCTATGAGGTTGCAAGGGTGTTCTAAATGGTTTCAAGGGTGTTGTTAAGAGGTTCCTAGGCTGTACTGAGTGGTCGCTAGGCAGTTTCTAGGGGTTTCAGAATGGTTGCCAAGGTGGGGTGTTGCAAGGGTGTTGCTAGGTGGGTGTTCTGAATGGTCATTAGAGTGTTGCTAGAGTGTTCTGAGTGGTTGCCCGGGTGTTGCTATGTGGTTGCAAGGGTGTTCTGAAGGGTTTCCATGGTGTTGTTAAGAGGTTGCAAGGATGTACTGAGTGATCACTAGGCAGTTGCTAGGGGGTTTGAAGGCAGTTGCTAGAGTGTTGCTAGGTGGCCGTTTTGAATGGTTGCTAGAGTGTTGCTAGAATTTTCCGAGTGGTTGCCATGGTGCTCCTAGGGTGTTGCAGGGCAATTGTTAGGATGTAGGTTTTTACTAGAAAATACGATTTAAGTTTTTCTACATCAGAGTTTCACATTTAATTTAATGTGTTACTTGCTGTTTCTTTGTAATTGTTTGTGGAATTTATTAGCAAATTGTTAGTGAAAATTGTATTTACACCAATGTTTCCGGAGTGTAGTATGAGCAGAATGGTAGCATGTTATTCAGAACGCAGCCACTGTCACCTCAACATTTTGACCTACAGTAAATATGAGTAATTCAGTCATTGCAGTTCCATTAGATCGTCGGGCTGTGAGTGAATCACTGAGCAGTATGAGTATCTGCTCTTCCCTCCCAATCTCCTGTTGTACATCGTCTCTGTTTTCATGACTTATTTACTGTTGCGTGAGGTGTAAATATTTAATGTGGGAGACAGACAGTTTTCCCAGACTCTAATGAGAGCCTGTGGAGCACGGCTGAGCCATCTTCCTGGACGTTTGATGTGATCGCATTTCATTTTCCAAAGGGTCCACAGGGTCAAGGATGCACAGCACTGAAGAAATTCTGAGGGTCAACCGGTCAGGAGTGGGTCAGAATCCCAAACACACCGTGTGCTTCGGGTCAGGGATATAGACAGGCAGCGCAGGCCGATCAAACTTTGACAGGCCGACCTCAGCAAGCCTTCATAAGCGCTCACTCAGTCCGCTGTAACAGGCTGAAAAACACAGCGCTAGCTCATTATGCGTGCACTCGCGTGCATCTCTCAGCCTTTAGCCATATTAAGACACTCTGATGTGGGTGTCTAGCTGAATCGCCCTCCTTTTGTTCTAGCTAATTTTGTCGAATCAATACAAGCTTTCCCTTGAGCGGAAACAGGCTGCCTAATCAATATGAATAATAATTGATAAGCGTTCTGTGATGTGTCGATTTCAGCGTGCAGATCCATGTTGAATGAGGCTAATTGGATCAGGTTGTCGGGGTGAGGGTTAAGAGGACCGGAGCCCCTGAGGGCCCAACCGGCTACAGAGGATTGCCCACGGGCCCTCGAGAGCCAAAGCATGTGGAAAATGCAGCGGCAGAGCTGAGTTAAATGTATTCTATAGGCGAGAGCTGAGCGGTTCCACATTCACAGGGGGATTGGACAACATTTCAATCTGAGGCGAATCATGTGACGCTCAAGGCTTATACTTACACTACACTAAACGGGCTGATATACGCATTTTTTGACATTTCAAAATAATTCCTGACTCAACAAAACCTTACCAAAGTACTATGTACTAAATATGTAGTATTGTAGTACACAGAAGAGGCTGTGCTGAATGGTAAATAGTACCGCACAACTTCAAGGGCCTTACTGCTGTTATAAAACAGACATATTTTAAGGAAAAAAGTGTTGTTGATCAGCTGTTACTACAATAACAGTCAGAAGTTTGGGGTATTATGATTTTATTTAATGTTTCCCCTGCTCACCAAGGGTGCATTTATTTAATCTAAATACAGTAAAAACAGTAATATTGTGAAATATTATTATCATTTAAAATAGCTGTTTTCTATGTGAATATATTGTAAAATTTAATTTATTGCTGTCCAAGAGACATTTCTGATTATTATCAATGTTGAAAACAGTTTTTGTGGAAACTGTCGTTCGAAAGGCTTTTGGAAATAAAAAAATAAACAATAAATAAATTAATTATAATTTTATTCATCTGTGAATCCTGAAAAATCGAATGCATCACGGTTTCCACAAAAATATGGTGCAGCACAACTGTTTTCAGCATTGATGATTTCAGAAATGTTTCCAGAGCAGCAAATCAGCATATTATAATTATTTCTGAAGATCATGTGACACTGAATACTGGAGGAATGATGCTGAAAATACAACTTTGATCACATAAATAAATTACAGTTTAACAGAGATTCACATAGAAACAGCTGTTTGAAATTGTAGTAATATTAAACAATATTACTGTTTTATCCAAATAATTGCAGCCTTGGTGAGCAGAAGAGACTTCTTGCAAAAGCATGAAAAAAATCTTAATTACTCCAAGCTTTTTGACCGGTAGTGTAGATCACCACTGGAACACTGGACTGACCAATCAGAAGGCAGCAGCAGAATTATGTGCATTAATGAGCTCTGAAGTGCAAAATGTCTCAGTTGGCTGTTGTAGAAAGCTGATGGTGTATTTCAGACAGATGCTGGTCTGAGATTCACTATAACATGTATTCCCCATTATGACGTGCTATTAGCAGGCATGCACGGTCAGTGCTTACTACCGAGTCATTGTTGTGTTCCTAAACTGCTATGGCATGTTGCGCGTGTGTTGACATAATGAAATATGGCTCTGGGTCGGGTACATGCCAACGCTTTAGGGAAGTAATTAACAGTACACAGAAGCTTTTCACCCCCAGCGCTGATTTCACCGCAACCGGCCCACCTCAGATGACATGTACATGAGCCGCTCCACGTGCTGCGATGCGCTCATTGATGGATCCGCCAAGTAAACAGACAGGCTTCGGCCTCGTGACCAGGTGAGTGATTTACAGATGCAACCGGCAGCAGATGACCTTTTGAGAAAGCGTCGCACAAGCCTATAAGTAAGGTGCTCTTTATTTATAGTATTTATAGAAGGTATTTATAGAAGCGATTTTCCCGAGGCTATGCTGAACGAGACGCCACTTCTCATTACCAGCAGGCGACTGGCTGCAGCTCATCTTACAGCTGACTGAACGCAGGGCCCGGGTCGCATACATACTGACTCCAATGCATGGGTGGCCCCTATATCATCACGACAACATTAACAGCGTTCATCTCTGCTTCATGTAATTTAGCATTAACATTTCTTTTTCAAACTTCAGGTGTTACAAACTCCTGAAGATATAGAGTAGGTGATCTGCACATCTGAAATTGATGCACTTGAGAAGATGTATGAATCATAAATCACACTGTTTTTGTTCATTTAGGCCAGAGGAGACCTGGTCTCCCGACTGAGCCTGGTTTCTCCCAGTTCTCAGTTTCCTGGCAATGCTGTAACTGCACTGACACTATCAGATGAGAACAAAACTTGAACAGAATTGAACTGAATAATGGCACCACTCTGCAACATGTGCGCTGTTCTGAACTGACTGAACTCAAAATGGACCCGCCAGAGCTGATTTACAGCTGAAAAGTGAAAATCATTTCATAACTGATATTTTTTGCAACATGAACTGGGGTTATTTTTTCCTGTTTATTACCGTGAAGCTGCTTTGGAACAATCTGGATTGTATAAATACATGTAAAAATAAATGTTACTTTAGTTATAATAATAAACAATCTGTGCGTCCATTTGGAAAAATAATAAGTGTAACAGAATGTAAAATAAAATAATTCCATGTTATCAGGAAACGCGGCTTGTACGAGATTTCATTTCAGTTTAGTGTATTTCAGTTAACATTGCTTTATTTCAAGTAATTAAAATGTTTCATTATTATTATTGTTGTTGTTAGTACTATTATTATTATTATTATTATCAACGGCATTTTTTTTAGTTTAAATAGTTGTCACTTTATGGAATTTTTTCTCCTAAGAATAATAGTATGTTACGGTTTTATCAGCTCTGCTCTTTAAACAAAAGCCATTTACATGTGTTTGATATGTCTACAGAGGACATTTAAGGTGTAATGTAATTCCCCCTCAGTGCGTCCTTCACGTCCTCCAGATTTAGACTCTGGTAGTCATCGCAGCCTGCGGACACTGGAGGTAATGTCAAATCAAAGACGAACGCTTGAGTCCAGAGCTCAGAGCGGTCACTAACCCTACAAAGACAGCTCGACAGAGCGCAGACTGATGAGACAGCGGATGTGGATTAGTGGATGCCGTTCATTAACATTCACTGATATTGTGCTTTAGAATTGGGAAAGAGATACCTTTCTTCCTAACCCTATAAAAGCACACAGATCTGACAACTTCCAGTGAGAAACGACGTCTTTAAACAGCTTGACCCAAAATATCACTCTGTTTTTTCAGTTACATTTTTCCGTTGGCGTTTGGATTATTGCAGAAAATCAGCTCTGTGTCCAACAAAAGTTTGATTCTTAAAAGTTTTGTTCATGATGATGGTCTTCAGAAATGGACGCAACTCTTATGAATATCGAAGCCTCAACACAATCAGCAGAAGTAAATGCTCAAACCCTTTTCCCCAACACGATCACTAAATTTCAACGTTCACCACCAATAAACTCGTTCAGTCCTCATTTAAAAACATTTAAGTTTGAGTTAAACAGTTTGATTATAAACACAACGAGGCTGTGTGAGTGAGTAGATGAGTTTACCTGATAATTAAATGAAACATAAGGGCCTTTCGCAATGCATAGTACCAGAACTAATTGTGGAACTACCCACTTTTTGGCGTTTTCGCACCGCCAGAACTGGGAGTGATTTTAGCACCAGACTGCCTTTTTCGAGAACCAAATTAGCTCCTACTGTGGAGCCGGGTCTAACCAGCACAACTGGTACTAATCGTGACGCAAGTAGACATTGATTGGCCAAACGCGTATGAAAACACCCTCACCCGCCATGATTTAAAACACCGTGTAAACATACTTTAAGCATGTCAACTTATTTTGCAAGTATGGAGAACAGCGATAGATGGACTGACGCTGAAGTGCAGGCACTTGTATCAAATGTAACACTGCCAGTTGTCGTTGGAGATTATTAGTCCTCCTTTCCGTTCTTTCAATCGCTTTTCCTCTACGTCGCTTTCCATGTCCATTTAGAAAAAAATTTTTTTTTTGGGTGGAAAACCCGCGAGACACAACAAAAACCCAGCTCCGATCACAGCGTCCTCCATCCTCCTGTTGTTAACGTTGTTCTTCTTTGTTTCTGTTGTTGAACGCCGTGCACAAATGACGTCGCTGTCGACCGGCTTACGTCACTTCTTAGTACACACTGTCGGTGCGAATGCAACCCTTTAAATGGTACTGAAAAATAGTTCATCACTTTAGTACGGTACATTTAGTTCTGTAACAACGCGGTGCGAAGGCCCATACTAGAACTAAAACTCCAGTCTTGTGAGCTAATGATAAAAAAGAGGTCCTAAAGATTCTTAGATTAAAGGGTCATTCCAGGACTTCATTTATACAATTTTAGAAGCTCTTGCAATCTTTGGTCCTCTAACCACCTCCAAATTTCGCATCAAGTAAAAACATGTGGCCCAACGCATACTATAAAATCAAGGTTTTTTTGCAGTTGATGCCATAGAAAACCAAGAACCTGCCCAGACCTACTCAGTTCTTAAAAGAACCATTTTTTTCTCATTGTGAAGAACATTTTGTATCTGAAGAGCGTTTGTTTTTCCGCTATGAAGAACCTTTTGTGCAAATGACGTTGAAGGTTCTTCACGGAACCGTCAATGCCAATAAAGAAACTTTATTCTCAAGAGCTTCATTTGTGGTTAAAATAAAATGACACAAACGTGTTATCGCAGTGTTCCGTGACAAATTGCTTTTCTTCCTCTTATGAAAGTGACTTTGGATAAAAATGTATGTGAAATGCATAAATGCAAATGCTGCAGTAAGGTGCAGTGTAATGCATATTTTTATGTTTTGGATGTATTATATGTTGAGTTATGTTTTTTAAAAAGACTCTACAGTGGGACTTCGTATTAGCATTGTTGCCGTGTTCATAGAATTGCTACATGCTCAAAGTCTAGTGTGATCATGGTGTATTCAGGGCACCATCACGCCGATGGTTTTCTCAAGAACTACAGAATAATGCATTCTTCAGTGGTGTTTGGCTTTCAAACTCTTCTCGGTTCTGACCAGAACCTTTATTTTTCAGTGCATCTGGTAACGCAGAGCAGCTCTTTGTTGTCAGCGTCTCTCCTGCAAAGCCAAAGCCAGAGCGCTCCTGATCAAAGCAGCCTGAGTGATGACATCTCTCACGACCAATCCGAGCCGCATCCCCACACAACTCTGCTCTTCCGGAGGGATTTGTGGGATTGATGCCGCAATGAGCGCGAACAACAAATCATTCCTGGACAGGTGTCAGATGCAAACACTGCCATAATTGCCATTTTTATGAGAGCCGAATCTCGTTTGGATGTGATTTTATCTGAGGTGAGATATTTCCCCCTTAACCGGCGATTTGCTAATATATTGGCTGCTTTGTCACAGTCCGATGTGTTTGGTATCGACTGCTGCTGATTTTCTGATGCAGTGGCTGCTTGTTTGAGAGCTGTCTGTCGGCACCTGTCTGCCAGCTGTCAGGTGAGATGACATTAAGCGAGCCCCTGACAGCCGCTGCGGATAATGACGAGGAGCTCCGGCGATTAGCAGACACTCCCGAGAAAAAACCTGACCTTTGCCCAGCCAGAGATGTGTTTAGGCCTCTGTGAGCCGCTCTGCTTAAAGCTGAAGTGTGTCATTTCTGCACGTCACCAAACAGAAACACAACAATAATGCCATTGGCCAGAGGAGCAGAGAGTCCCGCCCTAAACTCATGTGATTGGTTGAGTCAGAAGATGACTCGGATCAATGTTTGTTACAGTGTTTCTTTCTTCAGGACATCAAGCTGCCAACACATTAGAGTGACACACCAGAAAATACAGAATATCTCATCTAAAGAACATCTTAGCATACTTTTATAAAAGAGTTCTTATTATGGAAATAAAATATTTTATAATATACTTGTTAATACTTGTACATAATATATATGTTTTTGGACACTTAAATATACATTATTTGCAGTCAAATACACAAATTATTATAGCAATTACCCAACTTTAGAGCGGTTGACCACTACGTTAAGTTGATTAAGTACATCTATTTATTATTTCAGAATTACTTCTATTGTCTTTGAAATATGGTTAAAGTGCTGCTGAATGTACTGACAAGTATTTATGATAAACTAAAATATACTTTATTGTCATCTCTATCGATACCTGTATGTAATGTATTTAAATATATTGTATATTTGTATATATACGTACATGTATATATTATAAATGTAATATTGAATAACACACTACAGTTACAACTATAATCCGGTACATGTGCTTTAGTATGTTAGTCAACAAATCAAAATAAGTGTACTTCTTTAAAACACGACAACAGATTATTGAAACATTGTAATTTAAAATGTGCTTTTGAATTTGACATTTTTACAAAGTGTACTTAGTTATGTTAAGAAACATCGTCATGGAAGTTCGCTTCTCTTTAAGACCTTAATATAATACTTATTTCATTAATATTATATTATCTGCAAGTGCAGTTTTTGAAAAGTGTACTGTTAAGTTTTGAAGTACACTACAAGTGCAGATTCAATACAATTAAGCACACTTCTTTTCACTTTCCACCGCACCAGGCGTTCTGCTGCTGTTTTTCTGAGCGTTTTGACTTCTGTAAGATTTTCCATGACTTTACAGATACGCTTTAAACTTCAGAATAATCTTCATCTCCTGTCATGTCCTCATCATCTCTGAGATCAGAGGAATAATTATCTTCTGTCTCACCGATCCTTCTAATAGACATTTTTGGAAGATTTCAGTTTAAATGCCATGCATTTGCTTGTACAATAACAGATTTCTTTCTGTCTTTCTTTCTTTCTTTCTTTCTTCATGCAGCAGTGATATGTCCATTATGCTGTAATGTGATTGTTTTATTTGTATAAATGTGTGTGAGGATCAGTGTTCTGCACATGAGCACAGGCGTCTGTCTCTCAGCCGTGTCTGTCTGTCTGTCTGACACTTTAATTTCGATATATTAAATTCATAATTTCATTTAGTCCTATGATAATAATGCATGTTCAGTCAGAGTGCTGTCTATCATAAACAGTCTGAAAATGCATTGACAGCGAGCCGGTTGTTTTGCGAGACGGTTTGAGCATCTAAAGATGTCGAGCTGGAGGGAGGAAAGCAGTCTTGACACAGACATGTGAAACAGCTTGTCATGTGAAACACTTTCCTTAATATTTATGTCCATTTGCACTAATTAGTGGAAAACACACAGATGGTGCAGCTTCACAAACTCTCAGACTGTGAATGTGAATGTCATCACAGCCAGCAGAAGAGAAGAAGCCTGCGTTTGTCTCTTTATGGCTTCTAGCCCTCAATTTAAAATGTGTTTTCCTCTTTTTCTGTGGGATTGACGTTAAACGAGTGCTCTCCGATAATGAAAAAGAGGGATATTAACTAGTGAAACAATAGTACTTAGGTACCATATGCCGTGTGTTAAACGCTGTGAGACAGCTGTAATATCCCAGAGTTCTTGGAGACACGCCAGAGAGCAGAAGAAGACTCCACTCCGACTAAATGTTTCCAGCCATCAGGAAAAAGCCACTTTTATCATGGACTGGCTTCCAGATGGAGGGCAGCGGAGTGTGTGCGTGTGTGTGTGTGTGTGTGGTGCTGGTGTTGAGGTCTCTGGTGAACTGGGCTCTTCTTTCAGATGGAGGTGTGTGAGCTCAGGCTGTTAGGAACGGCACGTTATTCTCCTCTTTCATGTCAAACTGAGATAAAGATGTTTCTGAGTGCATTCAAATGCTCCATGCAGCCAAACTCAGAGTTCTGTTTATCTGTGAAAACTCACTGCCTCAGTGCTGGAGTCTAGTGTAGGTGGTTGTTAGGGTGTTGCTAGGGTGTTCTGAGTGGTTCCTAGGGTGTTGCTAGGCAGTTGCTAGGGTGGTCTGAGTGGTTTTAAATGTTGATCATGGTGGTTGCTAGGGTGTTTCTAGGGTGTTCTGTGTGGTTGCTAGGGTTTTCTGAATTATCACCAGGGTGTTACTAGGTGGTAACTGGAGTGTTCTAAGTGGTTGCTTAAGAGTTGATATGAGTGGTTGCCAGGGTGTTACTAGGGTGTTCTGAGTGGTTGCTAGGGTGTTGCTAGCCAGTTGCTAGGGTGGTCTGAATGATCACCAGGGTGTTGCTAGGTGGTTGCTAGATTTGTTCTGAGTGGTTGTTTAAGAGTTGATATGGATGGTTACCAGGGTGTTACTAGGGTGTTCTGGGTGGTTGCTAGGTGGCTTAATGATCCCAGGTGTTGCTAGTGGTTGTTGAAGTGTTCTGAGATGTTGCGTAGAGTTGAAAACTGATTGCAGGGTGTTTCTAGGGTGTTCTGAGTGGTTGCTAGGTTGTTGCTAGGCAGTTGCTAGGGTGGTCTGAATGATCACCAGGGTGTTGCTAGGTGGTTATTGAAGTGTTCTGAGTGGTTAATTAAGAGTTGATTTGAGTGCTTGCCATGGTGTTACTAAGGTGTTTTTGGTAGTGGCTTGGGGTGTTGCTATGCAGTTGCTAGGGTGTTTTGAATTATTCAATTTTGAATAATTGAATTATTAATTTTGATTCCTAGGGTGTTTCTAGATGGTTGTTAGAGTGTTCTGAATGGTTGCCTGGGAGTTGAAAGGCAATTGCAAGGGTATAATGAATGGTTGGCAGGGTGTTGCTAAGGTGTTATGAATGGTTGTTATGTGGTTGCTAAAGTGTTCTAAGTAGTTGCCAGGATGTTGCTAGGTGATTAATAGGGTATTATGCATGGTTGCTAAGTGTTTTGTTGCTGGCTGGTGTTCAAGAGTCCTGCACTCTGTGATCTTCTGGTGTGTACGTAGATGTGGCTTGAGTTCCTCCTTTAATGTGCATCTGTGGGATTTTTTTTGGTGAAAATGGTTTGTCTGATCACGGATTGCATACATGATCTGAGGAATCACTCATGTCTGGAGTTCAAACACTGCACTTACACACTCAACTTTAGTACTCAAATTTAGGTTTCAGAACCATCACTATCAGCACTAGTACTAGTAGTCATTATGAAGTGCTTAAAGCAAAAGACATAAAAGTTCTCTGTTTAGTACACAGGGGAGGAAGCTCTTTTACATTCATTAGTGAACAACAACACCATTGTTCTGATTATTGGATCTTTTCTATAAATACACACATTGCAGCAGCAGGAGTTCGAGGGCGTATTACTGCGTTTGATAAGAGCGTCCAGAGGCGTGAGCTTATGAGTGCTGCTGGAACACAGACAAATTCTCAATAAGCATGTTTGCCCGTGGCACAGATTAGCAGCGAGAGGATGGATCCGGCCCCGGCCGCAGGGTCTGTGCGCACCTGAGTGCTGTTTGTGTAATCTCTTCTGCGTGAATGAAGACTTTAGAGCGACATGCACTAAATAACGTGCCCATCTCAAGGCATCAGATATCAGCAATCGTGAATTTCTGGCACGATGAATTGACAAAATAATGGGGCTCTGGCAGGCCCGTGTTTATGCATCTCACAGAAAAAGTACAGCAATAATCCCCTTTAGCTGCCGCAGGAGTTGCGAGCGTGTCCCGACACGCGCCATCGCTGAAGGTGTTGCAGTAGGCGGCGTTTGTCTAAAGGTTGATTTTGGGTTAAAACTGCATCAGGAAATCAGCAGCGCTTGAATTTTTCATGCGTGTTTTCCTGGTGAACACACGTGAGGAGGTCGGTTGTTTTCGGGCTGCGTTTGTTTGTTTGGAGCGTGCCGCTGCTGGCCATTTTCCTGTGTTTTCAAAGGGAAGCCGAGCAGCATCAGGTTGACTCCTCTGAGCTTTCATAAAAAGGCTCGGTTATACTCAGCTCATTACTATATGATGAGTATTGACTTTGGCCCACAGTCATGAACAGATAAAATGGTGTAAGGTCTTGTCCTAAGCGATTACTCAGAATTACAAATCACCGCACGTGCAACCCTATCCGCATTCCCGCCGAAGCAGGGTCCAGCGAACATCTGGATGGCTCCACGCGCTAAAAACACCCTCGTGCATTCGTATTCCCCGGCCGAGCCGCACACACATACGCCCACGGGAGCCCAGACGCGTGCACATGATGGCATATTCCTCTCTGACAGCTGAGTTTTAATTGGGGAGATGGGTAGACCGTGGGCCGCTGTCACATGGCTGGCGATTTGAGGCTTTCTAGGACAGGAACCTCCATGGGGCCTGTCAAGCCGTCCTGACTCTCGGCGGGACTGCGCCGTGGGTGTCCCTGCTCATTTAGGATTGTGCAGACAAAGCACCAATTAAAAGAGGCCTTTAAACAATCGAATTAAACCCCCTGGGCTGATCCGACAGCCCGCAGGCCCCGAGCTGCAGGAAAACAGTGTGATTAGGAATTCCACATCCAGATAGATCATCTTAATTCTTACCGGCTCTATCAGTGTCTATTTACACGAGACGCCGACGTCACTCTCTGTCGCGTGTCAAGCGCATGAGATCCTCATGTTCGGCGGACAGTTTTGTAGTGTGATCGGCTGCATTTTTTTCCATTGCAAACATTTCTAATGTGTCGTTTTGCTTTGTTTCAGTACTTTATTTTGAAGTGATTGTTGACAAATAATTGTGCATTCAATGTAAAGCGATGCTGAGCTTTTGGAGGAGCACCATAGAAATGAATTATTATCAGGTTGTGTTTAACTTCTCATTTCTCTTTCTCAGCTTGTTTGTCGGGCTAATCACACTCACATTTAAAGCAAATCAGATGCACAAATCTCATGCATGTTTGTTGTTTTTGTAGGTAAATTATTGTCTAACATAAAATTAACCTATTATGAAAGTTTACACGCATTAAATGTCTGTCTTCCTTTCAGGTTGTAGTTTTGGCCACATCAGCTCTTCTCTACTGTATCCACCTGCTGAAATCATACGATGTGATCATTTTGAAATAATCTGCTGAGCTAATACTCTATTACTACTTCTACTTCTGATTAAAAATGTAACACTACATAAAACACACAGGAAGTCACATCATATGGACCCTTTCTACAACTTGGAAAGAACACAAATAAATAATAATTTTAATTTCTCAATACTTTATACACATTTAGTGTTGACTGCATTCATTAAGCTCCATTATTCAGTTTTAAATGATAAAAAGTTTATTGTTAAATATAAGCCAATATCTGCACCCCAAACTAACTCAGCTGATAGTATTTTTGTATTTATTTATTTTTTAAATATTTGTTTTTAATTTGTCTGCTTCATTGATCACTCAAGGTTTGAAGTGTATTCATTCCGTCAGTTGCCCCAACAGTAAGGAAGGCCTGCCACACCTGATATAACAAAGGAAAAATTATATTTTGGTTGACAATCCTTCTGCAGGTTAAGCAGCTCTTCTCACTTTTTTTTTTTTTAAAAGAAACATAAAGTCTATTTTGTGAGAGCTAGGACCCTTCTTGGAAAGCAGCAGCTAATTAGCTGCAAAAAAGAAGAAATATGGTTTAGAGTAGCATCAGAAAATAATAATAATAATAAATACTAAGTGTTTAGCCTTCGGAGCTCTTTCAGTCTGAACTCGGATGGAAAACGGGACTCGCATCTGATCGGCGTTTACGCATCTGCTGACGTTTGTGCGTCTGGCGTGAAGGAGCCGCTGAGTGATATTCCTCGCCAAACTGATGAACCCTGCATTTTTAAGAAGAGAGAATGTCTTTAAAGTGTATTTTAGTCACCCTCCTGCATTCCCCTCATCTTATACATGAAGTCCATATGCCAGTTCCATATGGCCCAGCGCCCTGCCCTGACAGCCTGATGGAGAGAGATCATCCATCACCCAACATCCACTGCTTACTAGCCCAGGGTGGAGAGAGACGAGCCTGTCCCTCACAACACCACATGACACACAACACACACTCACACACACTCACACCGCTGATAAACACCACACTCACACACACTCACACAACACTTCACACACACACACACAGACACAACACACACACAACACACACACAAAACACACACAACACACACACACAACACAACACAACACAACACACACACACACACACACACACCACACACACACAAACAGACACACACAAACACACGCACACACACACACACACCACACCACAGGACCACACCACTCACACACACACTCACTAACGACCACATCACACACAAACCACAGGAAACACACACGACACACACACGTACACACCCCACACACGACTACATTTACATTCACTTTTCAACACACCACACTCACAGCCCACACACACCCACACACACACAAACAGACACACACAGACACACCACACACACAAACACACACACACACACCACACACACTACACACCACACACACACACACACACACAGGACACACACACACACACACACCACACCCAACACACACACACACACACAAACACTCACAATCACACTCACAACACCCACATCAGAACAAAAAAGACACACACAGACACCCACAACCACACACACACACGTCACACACACCACACACATCACACAGACACCAACGCACCACACACACACAAAAAAAACACACACACACACCCCCCTCACACACACTCACACACCACACCAACAACACACACACACACAGGACCCACACACACACACCACAAACACCACACACACATTCACATTCAAACACAAACACACACACACAAACTCACACACACGCACACACACACACTCACACACACACACACAAAAACACACACACACTCACACACACACACAACACACACACTCTTCTATCTCTCCCACACACACACAGCTCACTGACCACACCACTCACACCACTACCACACCCTCTCTCTCTCCACACACACTACACCACACACACACCCCACACAGACCACTGACAACACACTGTCACACACCACACACACACACACACAACCACACATGCTGAGAGGTGTGAGACTAGGGTTTGAGAGCTATAAGCAGTATCGAGCCCTAGAGGGGAGATTCGGCCATTACAATCCAGACTCTGAGATCAGCTGCGTGGGGTCCACTGTCACACACACACACACACACATATGCAGCTTCCACTTTGCACACAGATGCATTCTATCGCTCTCTCACACACACATGCAAGATGAACCTCAGCATTTCAAATACACCTGACGGGTTCTTTTTATAATAATAATCATGTAAACTCAAATGAAATCGTCAGTTGAAATTGTATATAAATGTTTTCCATCTTATTTATTTTGTATTTTATTTTATTATTTTCATTTTTTTAGCATTTTAGTTTTATATATATCTATTTTTCTTTGTCTTTGTGATGTAACTTCTATGATATTTTGACTTGACTAACCTTCTAGTATTTTATGTATCAGGTATATGTATCTTTGATATCTTTTACATTATTTTTGTTTCTATTATATCTGTATATTTAAAGCTTGTACCCCCACCCCCCCCCCCCCCCCCCAAAAAAAAAAGGAAAAAAACTAAAATAATAAAATTAAATAAATGTTAATTGAAATAAAATAAAATATAAAAAACATAGGCCTAAATGTATTTTATTTCAGCTAGTTGAAAAGGCAACATTTATCTTGATGTACTAAAATAATTAAAACTTAGGGTTGAATAAAAAAATATATAAAAAAAATACTGTAGAATTTTTCGAACACAATAAAAATTAGTGAATAAAAATTCGCACAACACACACAACATGCTATATTCCAGCAGCTATGCTCCATGAATTAGGCATAATTAGCTAGCACAGACTTGATGACTGAATTTAAATGGATGCAGTCTGAACACACACAGTTTCTCGAGGAAAGGATTAAAAGAAAGCGTTTGGCAGCAGCATTTGTGTGATGGCACTAAAAACACTCCAGATCTGTGAGGAGGAAATATAAACAGCACATGCATATACAGTGTATTTATAATGTTTCATTGTGACAAATGCGCAGGCGAAAGGTGACCATGACGAGCTCTCACAGGAGAATCATCTAACCATTACACGCTCTGAAACAGAGGTGCTGCTTTACTCCTGCATGTCCTGATGGTTACAGAAGACGGCGGCCGGGGAATAAGGCTACGAGTAACCTTAAACCCATTAAAAACAATCATACTCATTTGTAAGACGGGCTGGAGATGCACTTCCTCACTGCAGCTGAACGGGCGACAGACGATCCGCTCTGTGGCGCTCTGATAGCATGAATTATTAAGCGTGTGTGTTGCTGAATGGTGTTAGGGGAGCAGGCGACTTAAAGGTAATATGTGGTCTTGTTATTTGCTTCTGCCTTTTGTAAGCGCTCAGGTTTAATTAAGGCTGCGGGACAGACTGTTTTTAGGCTGAGGCTGAGCTCGGGACTCACACACACCCTTCAGTCCAACACACACAGACTGATGTTCTCTAGCGGTTTCATTTAATATTGTTTTATACAGTAACTAAAATGATGTCTACCTACTGTACATACAATTTTTTATGTATATATATTTTTCCAGCTTACAAGATGACCAAAAAGGCTATACAACATTATTATATCAACAACCTTTTAACAACAAATTCTTTGAAAAATGTAACAACATAATAAAGTATTTATATAGTGATATTGCAACATACTTAACCAGACATTATGCTTACCCTTTAATAACAACGTTTTGAAACATTTTCTGAAATTTGCTGATTCTTAAAGATATTTCTCATTCCAGCTTGTTCCATAATTCTACTCCTTTAATTGAAATGCATATACTGTACATACACTACAGTGCAAAACTTTGGGGTCGGTCAGAATGTTTTTTGTGAAAGACTCTTCTTCTGCTCACCAGGGCTGCATTTATTTGAGCAGAAGTACTGTAAAAAGTGAAATATTATTAGAATTTAAAACAGCAGTTTTCTATGTGAATCTCTGTTAGACTGTAATGTATTTCTGTGATGCGCAGCTGTATTTTCAGCATCATTCCTCAGTCTTCAGTTGTCACATGATCTTCAGAAATCAGTATAATATTCTGATCTGCTGACGCGAAACATTTCTGATTATTTCAATGTTGAACACGCGGTGCGGCCCAATATTGTGATAATTGCACAATCTTGTGGATATAATTGTGATGAATAGGAAAGTTCAGGAAGAACAGATTATTGGAATTAAATCTTTTTTTTTTTTTTTGTAAAAGTAATTAAATGTCTTTACTGTCACCTTTGATCAATTGAATGCATCCTTGATCAATAAAAGTATTCATTAATCAACAAAGTTCAGTCAGTGAATAGTAAATATTTGTTTATTTTAGTAATGCATAGTGTGAATGTAAACAAAGCAATGCCTTTGGCTTGATGCATAAGGATGTGAGTTTAGTGGCACGCACTCAGTCCCGTTTATCTGTTACTCTGTTACTCTGACGCTGTGATGTCATCAGCGCTGATGGACAGGCACATGTAAACACAGCCGGCCGAGCGGGCGGCTCATCAAAGGCAGAGCCATTGTTGTGGTCAGTGTTGTCCAACATGTGTCAAGCGTCATGAGGAGGGAAGCGGTCGGGCGCTTTGATTCATTGAGAGTGTTCTCCTGACCTCTTAAACAGTGCCACAAACGGGTGTCAGTCCCACCACAAAACACTAACTCTATTGATCAAAGCCCAGTGTCAAAACATCCCAGCAGCGGACGGATCAGTGTCCCGTCTGAAAGATCCCTCTCACGTCACACATTCACCAGTCATTTGTGTTTTACTTGGTTTCTGCTGGAATCACGGTTTCTCTCCTGCCATCATAACCTCACAGCCCTACAGTATTTCAACCCCGTCACAGTGAGTTTGAAGAGATAATAGAGTACGTTCAAACTGTTTCAGGTTCAGCATCACATTCCACTTTTCTCAATTTTAGTTTATTTGTCATGTCCATAGTTAGCAAATATCATTACACCATTGTGCATTACTTACAGTGATGTAAGTTCTTTCCCATAACAGGGTGGATCTACTGAGACTGATGCAAATACATCACACAATGGAATACTGTCCTGAGCTATTGCAGAAATAGTCACGAAATAAAAATATTTTGTATATATATATATATATGTATATATATTATTATTATATGTTTCCATAACAGAGTTGAAATATTGAGCCTGAAGACGAAACGTTAATAATGATGGGGAGAATCGTACTCAGTCTGAACCATGCAGTCACAAACAGAAAGATCAAGCTTTATATTTAAAGGTTTCATGTTGACACAGTAACAGGGTTGAACAGAAACTGCAGACAAACACAGAAAAACAAACAAAAAGCAATTAAGCAAAAACTACACATAAAATATGTTTATTTATTTTGCAGTTATTCTGAATTTAATACATACTAAATGTAGGTAGAATTATAATTATTAATTTGTTATTACACTGTAAAAAAAAATCCACCTACTTCAACTTTAAAAGTTCATTTTAGTTCTAGTTCAAGTATAATCAAATTGGTTTATTAAATGTAATTAAACTGACTTGGAAGTTAGAAGTTACTCATTTTTTACTCAGTTGGCTGACTCATTAATTATATAATTTCGGTTTATATAACATGTGTAGAATAACCCCTTGTTACTGTTACTGTCACATTCAGACTTTTAAAAATAATGGCTTGATCTTTCGGTTTGTGGCCACATGGTTCAGGCTGAAGTAAGATTCTCTCTGTCTTCAGTACTTCATTATGTTTACATATGCATATTCAAAAGATCAACTCTGTTAATATATTATAAGTTGTAAATATAGTCCATCCTACTTTATCTGCATGCATACAGTACACTCACATAAAGCATTATATACTATATAGCAAATCTCAACAGCTTGATTGTTTATACTGTCACAAAAAACGTAAACTATAGTATTAATGTCCAACTCTGCATACAACACTACAAAATATAGTAAATCTCAACTTAAATGCAAAATGTAACTATATTGTCACACAGCTCTAATCTGCTAAGTGTGACTGTAAAGTATGAAGATATTAATATGATATTATAAACATTAATAACATGATTTGCTTTGAAACAATGTGCATTGTGAAAAGTGCTATAGAAATCAATTTGACTTGACTTAAAATGGGTTCATGTTATCTTTTATTCTGTATTACTAGACAGAGTTAAATCAATCACAGACGAGTTGAGTTAAGTTCACAGACGAGGTTATTTTTAGCATCTAATCAAACTTATAGAGGAAGCCGTCAGCCGTCAGCCGTCCCGTGAACAGCAGCTTGTGTTTCATTGTCTGCCTGTCGTAAAGGCAGTTTTTTCAGGTTTCCTCCAGTCCAGCCGCGGGCAGACAGTATATTAATACACACTTTTTTTGTAGTTGCTTTATTTTTTGCTTGAACACCCTTAAATCTTTGACCTTGTTTTCTTGCATTCTTTTTTCTCTTTCTGTTTCCCTGCTCAAGCTAAACAGAAATGGCAGTTTTCTGCTGCCTCGTCTAAAGGCCAGACGTGTGTGTGTGTGTGTGTGTACATGTTATATTGTGTGTGTGTGTGCATGTGTGTGTTTGTGTGTGTGTGTGTTGGGTGTGTGTGTGTGTGTGTGTGTGTGTGTGTGGGTGTGTGTGTGTGTGTGTGTGTGTGTGTGTGTGTGTGAGTGTTGCTTATATGAAGTTTGCAATGCTTCCTGCACATGGCGACTGCAGAATGAATCTCTCGGCGAATGCGTTCCCATAGCAGGTGGTCCGTCTCACGCATCTGGACGCTGTGATGCTCAGATAACCTCTGATATTTACAAAGCACATACTCTGTTTGGACAAAGACTCCAAAAGCCACTGGCGTGCCAAAAGCAACTTCAGTTTCTCATTCATGCTCAATGCTCCAGACCTGGGAAACGTCCCGGATTACCCATGAGAACCCTCTCGCTGCGTAATGAATGCAATTAAATCACACTGAATTAAATCTCGATGTTTGGATATTCCAGTTTCTAAAGCATGAAATGGACGCTCATGAGGCATTGCTGCATTGTTTGCAGTTCACGATGTATAAACAAGCTGTTACTCACGCAGCAGAACTAGTGTGATATCAGCCCTAAAGTAGGTCAGACGCAGTAAAGACGATCCACTGCACTCTTTATTTACACCGCAGTCCACCATGAGTGTGTTAATACAGCACCATTTAAACAAATGTGTCCTTTCACTGAGACCTCATGCATTACTTACCCCAAAACGCTGAGATTAAGATGCATAAAGCAGAAAGCAAATAACTGCTGCACACACAGCTTCCATTGAGATGAATGGCAATGCTAACAGACACAAAACTGCAGGTATTGCAGACCTTCCTGGTAAATGCATCCAGATTTTTCAACACACTTTAAACGGCAAGTGAACTGCATTGTGGGATTGAGTATTCTGTTCATTTTGTCAAATGTACCAGGTCATCTGATCTTTCTATGCATACAGCAAACCCATGTACTGTGCACAGTATACTTAGTATATATACTAGTACTAGTACTGTATGTGCAGTGTGCATGTTCTGTATATGTCTGTGTCCAATGGATAAATTAGTAATTAGTCTATTCAATAAAATGGTTCAGTCTGAATAACAGAAACTCAAGGGTTTCAACAAGGCTTTGAAGAGGCTAAAAAATAAAATGTAGTAAAAATGAGTAATAAAATGCTGTGTGTGTGTGTGTGTGTGTGCTTATAATATACTGTATGCATGCATATAGTATATTTAACGAAAGATTAAAATCTTTAGCCATTTAAAGGTTTAAAGAGTTAGAGATGCAAACTTAGGTAACACTTCATTTTAAGGTGACACAGTTACATATTACATGTACTTACTGCAATTGTAGTAATAAATTATGCATAATTACAAGCAACTAACCCTAAACCAAACACTAATCTTAACCCTAGAGGAAGTGCATGTAGTTACTTAACATGGTAGCTTTTTATTTTACATTGTGTTTCTTACACATTACATCTAATGACATGAAATAGCATAGTAATAGTACAGTAGAGTAATAACAGAAAAATAATGCATAATTACATGCAATAACCCTAATCATAGCCCTAAACCTATAGTAAGTACATGTTGTTAATTAATTTTACTCAGTACTTAAATGTATAATTACACTGTAACAAGAACACCGTAAAATAAAGTGCAACTATTAATATTACTCAGTACATATATGTGAAACTACACTGTACCAAGGACACCTATAAGACTGGTTAAAAATCTATGTATATATATATATATTATTATATAATATATATAGTAACATAGTAGTAACATAATATCTTTAATGAAAGATTCAGGGAAATCAAATGGTCCCAGTATGAGCAGCACAGAGATGGTGTTCTTCTAGAGCTGTATTATTTCCCTGAAGTAATGCATGAGTATGTATTCATTAAAGAGAAACACAAAGAAAAATGGCATACGACCGGTAATGACTAATGACCGAGCGTACAAAGAAACACACACCACACACAACACACACACACACACACACACTCACACTCACTCACACACACACACCTCTCTCTCAAACACACACACACACTTTCTCTCTCACACACATACACACTCACTCAGTCACACACACACAGACACACTCACACCCACACACACACACACACACTCACACCTCACACTCACATACACAAGACACACTACACACACACACACTCAACACACACCTACCACACAAAACACACCCACTCGATCTCATACACACACACACACTCACTCTCTCTCACACACACACACACACACACACTCACTCTCTCTCACACACACACACACACACACACTCACTCTCTCACACACACACACACACACACAGGATAAATTCGGTCTAATAGCAGGAGGAGAGACCTTCACATTAATTGGTGTGAAATTTATCAGCATACTGCAGCACGTAAGGAAATTAATTGATCAGAAAATCAATGACTTACTCCAGCTCTGGTATAAATGTAGCTAATGCTTAAAATCCCCTGCAAATCTGCTGAGAATAGCACGCGGGGGGAGGACGGAAGCGGAGGAGAGAGGCTCATCAATCATGAGCGCGTGACACACAATGAAACCTGACCACAGCCCGGGATGTTTTAATACGGCATCCATTAAAGCCCGCAAATAAATTGCAATTTGGAAAACAGAACATAATACCAGCCAAGGTTTCCTCATCCATCTTGCAGCCTGTCGTGTAATGTAATTGCGTTGTTAATTTATCCCAGAATTTCCTCGGTACACTGTTTCTTCCGCATTGTTTAATTTCCCAGCAGAGCGAGTGTTTGGGTCCGGCCGTCCTCAGCCGCACACTAATGTTTCTGCTTAGCGTGGCATTAGCAACAGGGCTAATCAAACGGCTGAGCTCTGTGACACAAAGCCAATGGACGCTGCGGCTTCGGATCGGTTCTGTGAGCTTCTTCGATATTATCAACAGATGGGTTCTGGGCATGTTACAGGTACCGGTCGCACTGGAACACAAGGCATTGTGGGTACTGGTGAGCTCAGCAGAGGCGGATCATTCACAGGGAACGATCTGAGACTCTAAGCGACACACATTAGCGATATCACCATACAGAGATGCACAATACAGAAATTAGTGCTCAGAGAACTGATTCGGTGGCCAACCGGGTGTTTATCATGATTCTTAAACCATAACCTTCAGTCAAATCTGAAAAGTACCAGCAACTCTTTGTTATTGCGGATCAGTGGTTCTGGACCCGGGGCCGGGCTCCACTAGGAGTTACTTGGAGGTAAGCCGATGGGTGAGACTTCCGGATCATTAACCGCTGTAGGTAAATAACGAGGAGAATAACAACGTGCAGTTAACGGTAAAACTGTTTGCACTACAAACCAGTGTGTTCATAAATAAGATAATACATTACAATAATATGATAAGACACACCAATTTTCAATATCAAGCAGCAAAACGAACTGTTTGTACAGCTAAAAATTGCTGGATGCAGATGAGACCGGAAGCCACACCCATAAAAATTACAAATGGCCCATTTTATGACAAGAAAAAGGTGGATAGACATGGAAAACTCATGGAGATTAATATAATCTTCAGCCATTTATTGGGTTATGTTTACAAATGTATATACATTCTGTCTAGTGGTGTAATGTAACGAAGTAATAATACTTCGTTACAGTACTTAAGTATTTTTTGGGAGTATCTGTACTTTACTTGAGCTTTAATAGTTCAGCCAACTTTTACTTTTACTCCACTACATTTCCTAATTAAAATGTATAATTTTACTCCGATACATTTCCCCGAAGCATATTCGTTACCTGCTACAAAACAGTCAGAAGCACACGGACTGCAGGGAAGCAGGTTTGACGAATCAGTGGTCTGGCATCTGCAAGCTAGACTCATGCTCACGTGCAAACAAGTGCGCGCACAACCCCGGATGATTCATTTTCCACTCAAGTCGAGTCTGGGGTGTGCGATATACAGCATCGTCTGCGATAATATGGTAAGTGTTGTTGTAATGATGTGCGATCGGACATTATCAAGTAGGCTGTATCACCAAATCACACACGAGTGCACGAGTGATAAAAAATCAAAATTCCAGGCATTCTAAATTGTAGACGGCAAAAATGCTTCTATATGCTTTTTATATTTATATAATTTAATATAGTTAACTTAATCTATATCACACAAAGAGTACAGTTTTTTTTTCTCTTTGAAAAATAAGACTTTTTCGCAGCTATCGGGCAGAACACGTTTAATAAAATTTATTACAAGTCAAAGTGACTTACACTTTAGACATACTATTGCTTGTTTTTGCTCAATTTTGCTAACGCAAATAGTTCCAAACAAAGATCACACAGCACTCTGCGTCTTGAGCAATAGGACAGTGTTTACTTATGAAAGGAATCGCTTTGTGAAACAAATCGGGTGAATACAATGGATTCAGTGATTCACCGTTAGCCGAGTCAACTGCTTGTTTCGGAATGAATCTAGGCGTTTGACGAATCGGTTGAATCTCAATGACCCTCACTCACGAAAAGTCACTTGCGTAACCTACTGCGGTTTTTTTAATTTCACTTTTGACATTTATTTCCTCTTTTAAATCAGTATTCACCGTTGTATGTTAAAAACAAAAAATGAGGCCTATTTAGGAATCTGGAACGGCAGCTTTAAATGCACCATCCATGTCCCCTCTGAGATACCATAAAACTGTGTATGTGTAAATACGTCTAAATGCTATTTCAGACGCAGATTCCAGAAATGGTGTCTTGTGTTGGAATGAAAAACACTAAGTACCAGATGAAGTGCTTCTAATTCTTACCCAAAAATACAAAATAGAAGAAAGAATTAAAACTCTTTTTTGCTACTCAAGCGGTGTATGAACATCTTTTACATATATTTATTTGCTTCTTTTCCATTTTTCATTACTTGTACTTTTACTTTCAATACTTAAGTACTTAAGTTTAAGATTAAAAAATACTTTTAGTACTTAAGTACAATAATATCACATACTTTAAGACTTTTACTCAAGTACTATTCTCAAATGGGGCACTCTAAAACCAATACTGGGTAAAATATAGACTGGCTCAAATAGGAGCAAACCAGCAATTGGGTTTTTTGTCCCTATTTTACCCAGCACTGTGTTGTATTTAACCAAGCATTTTTTAGAGTGTAACTGCAATGATTTAAATGATGTTTTTGGAAGATATCTGTACTTTTACTGAGTTAGGGCTTCAAAATTTTTAAATTGGTTAGAAGATAGAAATGCTGTTTGCAAGTGAGTCAAAAATAAATAAATAAAATAAATGAGATAACACTTTATGTTAAGGTGTCCTGGACACGTTACATGTACTTACATTCTATAATAACTAAATAATTATGCATAATTACATGCAAAAACCCTAAGCCGAACCCTAACCATATATTAAGTACATGTAGTTAATTAATATTACTCAGTACTTAAATATACAGCATTATTACACTGCAACAAGGACACCTTAAAATAAAGTGTAACCTAAAATAAAATAAAAACCCTGTAATAACAAACTAGAAAAGTCATGTAACCTCACTGGTGATTAAAACAAACATTCAGTTACTGGAGTTATGGGAATTTACTGTTTCCTAATATATTTTATTTTATTATTAACTGCATTGTCTCAGTGTTTAGTATTCATTGAGATAAGTATTTTTTTATTAGATTTATTTTATAAATTTCTGTTTTCATTTTTAATTAAAGTGTGCTTTTGTCTTTTTTTTTTTGGTTATTTTAAAATATGTGTATATGTCTGCTTAGTTTTTATTTTATTAAACACAAGAAATTGAGAAATGTTGCTTTGGCTATTAGCTGAAATAAAATAAGATAAGTTGTAACGTAATGAAACACTGAGTGTTAGGCTGCGAGAGGAACTATCATGTGGTCAGAAAGACACTCTTTCAAATATGATGTCAGATCGATCAAAGCGGTATTCTTAAAGGGACCTATTCAAATAGACAGCATCTCTTCATGTTAACACACTGAGAGCCAGATGACAGTAAAACATGATGCTTTTCACAAACAGATAATGAGACAAAGTGTCCAGTGGAGGTTTAGTTTTGAGAGACTTCAGCTCTGGCTTACATGACAGCAACCCGACAGACCCAAGGTGCCACAACAGTGGCGTTACGCTCATAATTCACAATCTGAGGTCTCTTTCAGCTCTCTGTGTTTTCATCATCTAAACTGAACGCGCCTCACTTATCAAGCGGCTACGGCTAACCTGTAGCTCAGTGTATGAGAGGCCATTCTATTCAGCGTGCCTCTGTCTGAACGGGGCTGTTTTATCACCTGCTGTCACCTGGCCGGGGCGGTGAGGAGCTGTCAGCACACGAGCGCCGTGATCAAAGCCTGACAGCAGCGCTCGAGGAGACAGCACAAACAAAGCCTTCACTGTGAAAGAGAGGGAGAGAGGCTTCATCAAAGCGGCACTCGACCTGCATCCTCACGTCCACATCATGAATCCACCATCTGATTGAAGAACAGGCCAATGAGAGCCATCCCCAGAAAACCCTGACACAACAAAATACTACACATGCCATGCTTTCCGGTGATTCTGCTGCTCATTTTGACCTCTGTGTTTAGCAGGAAATAAGAGATTGGATTTGTTTCATCATCTGATTCTTATGAAGTTTCAATTGTCATCCATAATGAAATGATTTTGCAGGTATGTTCATATAAATATTTGGGTGTAGGGTTGTCTTGGAAAGATCATTTGTGACCCTGGAGCACAAAACCAGTCATAAGGTCCATTTTTCGAAATTGAAATTTATACATCATCTGAAAGCTGAATAAATAAGCTTCCCATTGATGTATGGTTTGTTAGGAGAGGACAATATTTGGCTTGAGATACAACTATTTGAAAATCTGGAATCTGAGGGTGATAAAAAATCTAAATATTGAGAAAATCATCTTTAAAGTTGTTCAAATGAAGTTCTTAGCAATGCATATTACTAATCAAACATTAAGTTTTGATATATTTACAGTAGGAGATTTACAAAATATCTTCATGGAACATGATCTTTACTTAATATCCTAATGATTTTTGGCATAAAGAGAAATGTATAATTGTGACCCACCCATACAGTATTGTTGGCTATTGCTACAAATATCCCCCAGCGACTTAACACTGCTTTTGTGCTCCAGGGACACACATTGAATCTGTCTGTAAAAGGACAAAGCAAAAAACCTGACTTTCTCCATTATCTCAGGTCTTTTGGGGGAAATTCTTCTATTTTTTTTTGTACGTCTGTGATCATACATTTTTTACGGTATTGTAATACTACATGGTACAAATGTTTATCCACTACTTTAACGGCAAAGTTGTTCCAACAAATAAGAGTTTGCTCTAAGGTTGTAGACCAAGATCTTGAAAAACTATAAATCAACTAATAATAGTAATATAATCGTGTCCTGAATAATAAACATATGTTTCTACACTTTAAAATATGAATTTTCAAAGTTATAAATAAAAAAAATATTATTGGAGTACAGAATGAAAAGACTATTTAAGTTTTTCTACTGCTAAATTTCATGATTAATTCAGTGTGGACGTGATGTTTTCTTTGTATTATGGTGAAATTAACCTACCATTTCTGATGAAACTTGCGTGAAAAGTAAATTCTACCCACTCGTTTGTCTGTGGTTGTTGTATACAGAAAATGTGTCAGACTCGTTCAGACAAAGTATTTCTGTAAGTATCGATCGGGAAATCTCAGTTCATCATGTTTTGCAAAATTCAATCATGACAACACTCAGAATAGCTTTAGCATGTTAATGGAGATGACAATGTTACAGGTTGTATTTGGTCTTGGCACACTAGATCTGATGCACATGCTGATACTAAGCAAGTATGGACTGATGTGAGCATGTAAGATATGCTGCTGCTGCTGCTGCTGCTGCATGAATAGGCATACATAAACTCCCGCAGCAGATCTAGACAGGTGGTGCTGGGGGAGGTGGAGGGTTTCAGAGGAGCTCTGACAGCACACTGCAGGACCAGGTTACAGCGAACACTGAACCAGACTGTTGAGATGTTGAGCAAGCAATGTCACTGGCTGCAGAACCAGCTTGTGCTGTGCAGCAAATTAGGTGATTGCTAACAGACAGCATGTAAAAGATCAAATAGAGTTTCATGACTCAACTAGATATTTGTTAATTGACTAAGATGTAGAGCAGTGAGAATGCTGTTAGGAGCAGATGTGCAGTCCGTTCATAAGGTTGTACTGGATTAATGTGCACATTTTGTAAATTCCAGTTGTTGCATTGACTAAACATACAAAGCACTTCCAGATTTATACATTACCAGTGTATACCAACTCACTATAATACGTGTCTGGCTCATGTCTTTTATGAAAACTCTTTTATGAAAACTGTTTCAAAATATCTGATATGTTACTGTTGTAACACTTTAGATTAGGGAACACTATTCACTATTAAATAGTTGATTGCATCACTGGCATATAGGCTGTTTATTAGTACTTATGAAGTAAACATTAAAGTGTTACTCTGCATAAGCATATTCTAGATCCCTTAATCCTAAACATAACTACTACAACAACCACCTTACTTGCTATCAATAAGCAGCAAATTAGGAGTTTATATATGAAAAACTCTCAGTTGATAGTGAATATGTGTTCCCTGATCTAAAGTGTCACTGTTGCTGTTAAAGATGAGTTGAAATGGCTCCTCCGTCCAGTCACGTGTGTTTACTAACCCTGACCGTCGGTCAATCGCCTCCCATCGGCGGTCACTCACAGCACGCTCTCACTCGCTTCACACTTCCCAGGCTTTGCTCTCTTCGCTTGCTTTGTTTTATACCAATAAATGATGTCTCTCGGGTGAGTGTGAGTGTGTGTGTGAGACACTTGCCTGTCAGGACACGCAGCAGAAGACCACAGGAAGGGCAAAGCAGCGCTTGTACATCAGTCTCGCGGCTGACGGCTGAAATGAAGGCCTGTCAGCTCTGACATCAGCGCGGCCTCACGCTCCATGTGCACTAAGAGCACACAAATAAATTAGTAATGGAGCTTTACCTGTCAGCACACGCACACCGGCCTGCCTTTCTTTACTCTCACACACAGATCCTCACACTCTCTCAGCCCAAAGTAGAAGAAAACAAGAGAAAGAGCTCTCGTGCTGCTAGTTTAGATGTGATGAGGAAGAGGAAAACACACCAACTGGATCAGATGTTCAGCGTCAGATTTAACAGCGGGAGAAAAATAAAAGTTGCACATGTCCATGAATTGAAAAAAAAATGGTGCAACAATTTTCACTCAGAAATTGCTAGTCAATTTCACAAAGAAATGTCAAGTAACACATTGAATTAAACATGAGGTTTCGAAGTAGACCGACTGAAATGGTGTTTTCTTGTAAAACATTCTCCAATAATCTTTATTTTACAAGTTACAGTGTAGGCTACTTGGTTATCTCATTTAGAGATTGTAGTCTGTTACTGATTCCAAATTACATGACAAAAATTGTATTTAGTAACGTAATCCATTACATGACACATTTTAGGTAATATAATCAGACTACTTTTAGATTCCGTTTGACTTAACTTGTTTATCACATTGATTTAAATAAGATAATCCTGTACCATATTGATATAAAAATACAAAGCGAAAGAAAATATATTCCATTCATTATTAACAACATAAAGTGCATTAAACATTTACCAAATTGGGGTTTGTGAAGGAACTGCAGGGGGTTTGTAAGTTTGAAGAAAAGCTAATAATTAAATCGTAAAAATGTCAAATTAAAACAAAATCATTTTAAAATAACACCAATCAAAATAAAGCACTTACTAAAAAAAATCATGTAATCAATAAAAACGTAACTGTAGTCGTATTACGAGTATTTAAAAATGTAATTTAATTTAATAACAAGTACTTAATATTTGGAATCTGATTATGTATTCCAGATTATTTACCACCCAGCACTGCTTACTACCTTAAAACTATCCAAAGAAAAGAAATGGTAACATCTACTGTAAACAAACGGGCTTTATTGAAGTCAATAATACTATTTAATATCACTGAATCAAACTAAATGCATTCATTTATGCCAACAAAACTAGTTTTTTATGTGTTAAATCAAGTAGAAACAGCTCTTTAAGATGACCGTTGCAGAATGCTGCTTGTTATTTAGCTGTGGTTCATCAGACGCAGCGGCTCTAGATGTGTCTGCGTATCTCTGAGACGATCTTGCATTCTGTGCGATGGTTTCCATTTCTCCAGCGTGTTTCAACATCTCAAAGCCTGTGTGTATCAGATATCAGCCGCCTCCCAAAATAAATTGAGATGCAGTAATTAAATTTGCAATCAACTTGCTTTTCCGTTCTGTCGTTTTTAATTTGGAGTGTCGCAGTGTAGCAAACGGCATATTTCTTCAGTGAATAAAGGAGCTCTTTCACATATGTGAGTGTTTTAAATCCTTCCACCCTCGTTTGGTTCTTGGCTGCATTTGACTGCGTACAGAGAAACCACAGGATGTTTTGAGCTGTAATATACAGACTAAATGTTTAGCAGTTCTCTCAAGAACATGTGATGGGTGTGTCCTGTGCAACCGGCTGCCATGACGATTGTGTTCTGAGTGGTTGCCGGGGGCGTTGCTATGTGCTTCCTGAGTCTTGGTGATCTTCTGATCTGTAGATGTGGCTTTGTTTTCTCCTGGCAAGAGTCTGTGGGATATTTCACTTGTTTTATCATCCAGCAGGTGAAATTTGTGTCTCACTTCTATTTGGCTTTCTGTGATCCTTGTGACAATTAAGTGCACTTCATTTTATTGAATGTGCACTTGTGGTACACTTCAAAAGTGCACTTTGTAATAGTGTCAGATTTTTACTTTAAAGTGCATTTTAAATAATTTGTTATATTATTCTATTGTCGTGCCTTTAATAAGTGCAGGTTACACTTTATTTTAAGGTGTCCTTGTTACACTGCAATTACACTTTTAAACACTGCGTAATAGTTTTTTAACTACAGGTACTTACTATATGGTTAGGGTTAGGATGGTTTAGGCTTGTAATCATGCCAAATATATTTCATAGTTATTAAAATAGTAAGTACATGTAACATGTGTAACAAGAAGTGCAACAAGTGTCACCGAAGTACACTTATTTAGATGTGTTAACTAGCATACTAAAGCACATGTACCTTGTAAAAAGGATAACCATGCAATGTTTACCTTAAAGAGCTATTTCTACCTGATTTAACACATTTAAAAAAAAAAAAACTTTTTACTTCATTAAAATCAGTGAATTTAGATGTTACCATAACAAAATCACTATAAAGCTCAACTGACTGCATTTTATATAAATTTAAACTGTACTACATTGCTATTTAATTGTAAATAGCATGTAATTAAGTGTCTGAATTAGTCAGTTCACATGTAAGTATAATCTTTTACAGCTTATTATTTTCTTAAAGTGTACTTCTTTTTCACAAGGGTATACATAACCAAAAAATAAGTAATGCATATAAAGGCAGTTTGGTAGGGTAGTTAGCGTTTGGACTTCAGTATTCAGTGACATATCCAGGCTGAATGTGCTGAAATGTAGTTTTGTGTGCAGATTTCATCAGTGGAGTTTATGTGTGAGCACAGTGAGAGTGGTGGCTCATTACCGCGGTACAGCCGCAGTCTATTTAACCCCTGTATGAGGCTGATAAAATGTTTATGTTCACTGTAAGGGCTTTATGGACTCCTCCAGCCATTCACAATCAATGACTCACTCACCGCAGCTCAGTAAAACAGAGCTCACACACTCTTACACACTCACACACACACACACACACACACACACACACACACACACACACACAACGCATTACCAATCCGCACACACACAGGCACAACACTCACGCAAGCAAAAACGCACAGCACCTCCCGCCTCCTCTCCACACACACACACACCACACACACACACACACACTCCACACACTCACACTCACACACACACACTCACCCCTCACACTCCTCACACTCACCCACCCACTCCCTCACTCACTCACTCACGACACACACACACACACACACACACACACACACACACTCACACTCACACACACACACACACACACACACACACACACCACACACACACACACCCACCCACCCCCCACACACACACCCACACACCATGTCCACAAATCACTCAACACACACACACCCACCACACACAACACACAAACACCCCGCACGCAAAACGCACGCCTCACGCACTCTCTCACAACACACCCACCACGCACACACACACACACACACTCTCTGCACAACACACTCACAAACAGCACCCTCACACTCTCACACTCACCCTCACACTCTCACACTCACACTCACACACACACACACAACACCACAGTCACACACACACACACCTCCCTCACTCACTCACTCACTCACTCACTCACACACACACCACACACACAGCCTACACACACACACACACAACACACACACTCTCTCTCACACACTCCCACTCACACACTCTCACACACACACACACACCCACACACCCACATTTACTTTATCGGATAGACACTGAACTGCGTCATGCAAACTTACGGACCGCTTTTAAACAAAAACACCTTTACAATGAACTTTAAAGAAAATCCTGTAGATGTTTAGAAACTAGCAATTCATGATTCAGGGTATCTTTTACTGTATTTATTGTGGGATTGTGTGTGTGTTGTGTTGTGTGTGTGTGTGTGTGTGTGTGTGTGTGTTGTGTGTGTGTGTGTGTGTGTGGGTGAGTGAGTGAGTGTGTGTTAGTGGTGTGTGTGTGTGTGTGTTGTGTGTGTGTGTGGTGTGTGTGTGTGGGTGAGTGAGGAGTGTGTGTGTGTGGGTGGTGTGTGGGTGTGTGTGTGTGGTGTGTGTGTGTGTGTGTGTGAGTGAGTGAAGTGTGTGTGTGTGGGAAGAGTGGTGTGTGTGTGGAGAAGAGTGTGTGTGTGGACCGCGTTTTTGTGACAAATGAGACATAAATGTGTATAATGACAAAGGCATGACAGGTATTACAAGGAGAAGGTGAATTTTCAGTACATTACCCCATGTCCCCACTTTTCAAAACGCTTATAAATCACACAGATTGGAGTGTATTGAAAATCTTGAAATAGCACGGCTCCTGTGGGGGTAGGTTTAGGTGTAGGGTTGGTTTAGGGCAATAGAATATACGGTCTGTACTGTATAACAACCATTACGCCTATGGAGAGCCCCCACTTTTCACAAATGTAAACCTGTGTAGTGTGTGTGTGTGTTTGTGTGTGGTGTGTGTGTGTGTTTGTGTGTGTGTTCGGTGTGTGTGTGTGTGTGTGTGTGTGTGTGTGTGTGTGTGTTGTGTGTGTGTGTGTGTGTGGTTTGACCGCCATCACTATATTCACTTCTCATTCTTTGTCTCTAAAGTTGAAGTGTTTGTGTATTATGGTCATTCACTGTGCTTCAGTGTCTATCCAAAAGTATATACAAATACCCACACACGCTAATGTGATCAGCTGATCATTCTGCTCATACACAGCAGACCTCCAGTGAGAGGAAGACTTTCATCTGGCTCGATATGAGATGAAACGCTGCATGTGGCGAACACTCTCTTCATAAACATTCTTCAGATCAAATTAAAAGCGACTCCATCAGCGTCTGTACTTCATGTGCTCTCTCACAGCCAGAACAAAGGTCCGTCCCGTCTCATGAAGACAAAGGAAGCGCTGATCATTCCCACACACCGTTGTCTAATGATGGCGACCCGTCTGAATGAAATGATCTGCGCTGTTTGTTTGTCTCGATGTGCCTGCAGGCCTGGCAGAATAAAGACACGTTTATCTTTCATCATCTTAGACTGACGATTGTTTCCCTCCCACACTGTGGACAATCATGCCATTAACTCTTTGCTGCTCAAAACATTTTCACTTACTTTTGTTAAGAAGAAAAAAAGTATACAGTGTCCTGTAACACCTTAGATACCTAAGGAATTGTTCAGCCAAAAATGAGAACGTGCGGAAAATGTGCTCATCCTCAGGTCATCCAAGATTAGGATGAGTTTGTTTCTTCATCAGGTTTGTAGAAATGTAGCATTGCATCAGTGTCTCAGCAATGGGATGCTCTGCAGTGAATGGGTGCCGTCAGAATGAGAGTCCAAACAGCTGATAAAAACATTTTTGGGTGAACTATTCCTTTAAAACTTCTCCGTCCCTGCTGTCTCTTGTGATTTACCACATCAGTTCTGATGAATGTGTGACAATCTCAGAACAGATTTCAGTCCGTAAGGAATGCTGCACATGTGAAATGAGAGCCAGGACTTCATGAACTCTCATGTAGAAACACTAGAGAGATGTTCAGCTGTTTCCCATTTGAGTTTGCTGTTGTCACTTCAGTAACCCCTCTTAACAGCATCAGAGTAATATTTTGCGAGATTTACCAGGTCAATCCGAACAGCTAATTAGAGAAGACATCCTCAACAGCAGCCGGTTAGATTAGACAGCCATCAGACAATCCTGCATCCCGACATTAATGATTAAACACGCCAAGAGTCAATTATGATTTGCATGTTCCTTTAGCTTTTCTCTCAGTGGAAACGGTGTTTAGCTGCACAGCCCAAGGCTTCATGTGAATTGGCAAAAGACAGTGAAGCAACAAAACCTGTCTAAGAAAAAGATTTACGTTCACAGATATTCAAATACAGCTGCTCACATCTTCCTCTGGTTTCATTTGAAGTCTTTAGTGTTTCTCACACTGAGATGTGGACACAGCTCATTCACTGAGCACATGTTTGTAACAAGATTCATCAGTGAGATCACACTTAAAAACAACTGAAACCACACAAACGTAAAACACACGGACTCACAGTGACCTTAGAAACATGGATTGAGTTCAGCCGGACACTGGATTCATCAGCGTGTTTGTGTTTGTGTTGTGAATCCAGCAGAGGAGAATGAGAACCGAGCTCTGGCACAGTCAACACACACTTCCACCATGTTCCTTCATCAGCATTCATGCTGGGTTAAAACACAACACAATTTGGCTCATTCTCAAGCCTTTTTGAGCTAGCGCTGGGTGGCCAGAATGATTTGACCCAGTCCGGTTGGGTTAAACATTTATCATGTTTCTTTTTAACTAAACTATTGTTTAAAAATTACTATATAGCTGGGTTAAACACAAAAATGGGTTGTAAATTAAAACTCAATCTCAACTCAGCTTATGTTGAATAACTTATGTTTAAGACTAAATTTAACAAGGGAAACACTTTATTTTAAGGCGATGCAGTTACATGCACTTACTATACATAATTAAATTATACACAAATTATACAGAATTACAAGTAACCAACGCCAAAGCCAAAGGCTACACTCTTAAAAATGCTGGGTTGTTTCAACCCAACTTTGGGTCAAATATGGACTAACCCAACTTTTGTGTTAAAATTTGAATGTAAAAATTTAACCCAAAAGTTGGGTTAGTCCAAATTTGACCCAAAGTTGGGTTGAAACAACACAGCATTTTTTAGAGTGTACAGTAGTCTTAACCCTATAGTACCTGTAGTTAAGTAATAATTATTGTTATTATTATTATTATTATTATCTGCTTATTTTCTCTTCAGCCAATGAAAATAGTTGGTTGCACTTTATTGTACAGTATGTGCACTTAAAGTTTACTTACCTAAGAAAGTACTGGGTAATATAAGGTAACTACATGGTTTAAGGATAGGTTTAGGGATAGGTTCAGGGTTATTACCCAGTTATTGTAATTACTATAATAAGTACATAGTATGTACATGTAGAACAGGTATACAAAATAAAGTGCTACCAAACAGTCCCACTGAGGCCAATCACCAAGAAACACACCGACTGAAAGCCTGTATTAAACACTGAAAGTCCGGAATAAAATGTGTATTGTGAAGAATCGACAGGATTAAAGCATTTTAAATGACTTCTCTTAAAAAAAAAGTACCATTCTGGCTTTTCTTAAGCTCTCACCGGTCACTGTTCGAGTGGTTTTGGTGTTTTGGTGAGTTGTATTAAGCTAAATTGGGTGAAATCAGCACAGCTTCCTTAACCCAGTGTTTATTAGAGATCCAGAGATGTTCCTCAGAGTCCGATCAGATAATGTGTATGAGTTCATGTGTGTCCGTGAGCCCAGCACTTCCCTCCATGAGAGGAACTGAAATATTGACACAGTCTCCTCGCTCCAGCAGTGCTACTGACGGGTCACAACTACCAGGGCACTTCTACTTCAATACCAAATCATGAAAGAGAATACTGTCCGGATTGTTTATTGTCGACTAGCCCGTCCTGCGAGCCGCGGTGTGAATAAATATGCTAATGGTGCATTGATCAAAGCGCTCGGTTAGCTCCCAGCAAAGGCCGGTTTCTGCTGAAATCTTCTTAATGTATTGTCAGGCTAGCATTACTCACACAACTATTGATGTGCGTTTGGGGAGATGAAGTCAATGCTTGGGGTTTGAATCGTGTCGTAGCCGCTGTCCCGACAAACGGGGTTAATTGGAGCGGGGTTTGTTTGTCTGTGACCTGGCAAACTCCCAGCAGTCCATGAGTGAGACATCAGCAGCCTAATCAAGTGCAAAACACTCCAAACCTCACATCCCTCTCTCAGCGCTTTGGCAGGCACGTCCATGAGGGTTTCAGAGCGTTTACCTGCAGGACGGCCCACACTGAGACTACAGAAGACCCTCATTCACAACATTCCCTGCCACCCGTGAGCTCGTTTAGTAACATTTCACATCAATGAATGTTGTGCTCTCTGTGTTCAAATCCAGTCCACAAAACCAGCACTGAAAACATCCGACCAACTGATCATCCAGACTCAAACCCGCAGCTAGAACCATCCCACTAACACACAATTAGAAGCCAAGAGCCGTCACAAATGCTCTCGTTTCCTCCTAGATTTGAACTAAAAAAAGGTACTTCAATGAAAAAAAAAAAAAAAAAAAAAAAAGAGTTATATATATATATTATATATAATGATGAGATGATGCGTGATGTGAAGAACAAATGGTAAACGTTCTTTTGTGAAGTCATACTGGGTTGTTTACTAGATAGGGACTATAAATTTGGTTGGGTATTCGCTGATCTAACATGGAGATTTTTCTATAGTTTCGTATAATTACATTTATTAGATTGTGATTGACAAAGGTACCGAAAAACTTAGATAAATGATCTATGGTTGTACAGAAACAACTCTACATATCACTTTCAGTTTGCACTATAACAATCAAATGACAACAGTTATAACAAATTTTTAGTATAATCAGTGTTGGGGAAAGTTACTTTTAAAAGTAATGCTTTACAATATTGTGTTACTCCCTAAAAAATAACTAATTGTGTGCTTAGTTACTTTTTATGGAAAGTAATGCGCTACATTACTTTTGCATTACTTTTTTAATCTGGTAAGGGCTTGCTTGTATGTTTTTAATAGAAAAAAAATCTATTTTGCACAAATGTGACAAGCCCTTTCACACCAGAATAAAATGTAAATTCAAAAATGTCAATACAAACCTTTCAGCTGTGCTGCTGTTCTGAATTGCATGAAGAATAGCACGCACGAGAAAAAAGTTCAACACTTTCCTCTCAATTACAAAAAAAAATTTAACACGTTATTTTTATCTAAAGTCATTTTTGCTCATTAGTATATTTGACTTAGATCATCGAAGGGCAACAGTAAAAACATTGGCTAATAAAATGGGATTAAATACATAAAGGATATTTGTGTTAATTAACATATTTAAATATTGCAGGTTTGGCTGTCAGTCAAAACATGAGAAAAAGTGAAAAAGTAACTCAGATATTTTCTTGTAAATGAAAAAGTAATGCGTTACTTTACTAGTTAGTTAAACTAGGATCCACGAGTTGTTGAGTTAATAGAACACATTCTATTATGTTTGTTGAAAGGACAGACTAACTTAAAATTTTAAGTTGGCACAACTTTTTTTATTTCTCAGAAAAGCCCTGAAACTGGTTTTCCCTACTTCTGATTTCTTACAAATCAGGAGAAAGCGAGCGAATAGGCAGACGTTGTTTAGCGCTGAAGCCCAGTGGAACGTGTGGATTGTTTTCACTATAACAGGTCTGTGGGTGCCGCTGGTATTGAGGAATAACTCTGTCAGCACCAGCATCATTCCAGCGTCACGCGGCGTCCATCATTTCCTCCGTCTGTCTGTCTGCCGGCCTTGACCGTCTCCGGGAAGAGGGAATTCCCTAATTCCTGCCTGGAAATGGAGCAGACTGTGAGTGAAGCGAGGATGGCTTCACAAGAACCCGCAGGCCTGAGCGCAGGTCATTCATAACGTGTGTTTTAACTGGGGCGAGCATGACTTTCCAATGTTTTTGCCCATCCGTCAAACTCTCGCGTGGGATAGCGCTCTCATTCGGGACGGAGCAAACAGAGCTGCCCTTCATTACCTCTCTCAACAGGTCCAGCGTCTCACAGCCGCTTTCATTTCCCGTCTCCGTGCACTTAGAATTTACATCGCTTCATGCGGCACAAAACTGATTAAAACCACTTATTGTGGGCTCTCAAGAAAAATGGCCATCGAGCCAACATTCATATCCTCAGCGGGCTAAATAAGTTTCCATTGGCCTTTCTCTGGAAGTGCCGCTCTTATTCTTTTACGACATATTGTGTCAATTAGTCACCGAGGCCATTCCCAGACACATCCTATAAACTTGCCTTATTCAGTGTCTTCATCACTAGTCTTTGTTTAACATTTATGTTTATTGATACATGAAGATACATTTAAATAATTTAGGGCAAGCATTAGCCGTGAGGTGGCTTATTAATAATTGATAGGCTGTGGAATGGGCCGCGGCACTCTGGGAATTGATGATATTGTAGTAATGCAGGGCTGCAGCACGTGTAATGGATCTGCCTGCTTTAACTGATGATGGTTATTGTGGCTCAAAGATGCTCAGAAGGCGTTCTGGGTGGGGTTTGACTTACACTCGGCACATAGGAGCTGACACTGCAAATTGTGGATTTAATAGCAGGGGTTCATGCACTCTACAGAGGGCCCTTAATGGACCGCGCCACGATTAGTGTGAGGAGAAGAAACGCGTGCGGCAATATTAAAGGGAAATTCAAGAGCATCCTCACATGTTCCTTCGTCTCCTGCCTCTGATCTACTTCTTCAGTGCTGAAATGCTGTGTCTGGTCAATCCTGAAGCACACGTCACATTTGTGCCATTCAAATGCACGCTCAAACACAAACTCAACTGAGTTTGAGAAAATATTTGCAAATGTCTGGCAGCACTACTCTTCACGGGAAGTTTTTCTTCTGTGCAGCTGCAGGACGACTGGCGTTCATCTGTCTGCGTGTTATTGCTCATATGCAGAGTGAGGAGGAACATCAGAGGGCGAGAGGAGCTTCACATCACAGCATATCACGGGCATCGATGCTCAGCGCTCTGCACAAACCGTGGATCACACGGGTCATGCTTTTACTGCACTTAAACTTACATTCATATCAAATAAAATCTCTGTGTTCATTTACATGCCAAACTAACAGCAACTTCTTGGCATTCAGATAAATGTTTTTATGCAAAGCCCTCAGTGAACCGCAACTAATTACAAGATCATGCTGTCAGATGGGGTGTGGTGTATTCTGGGATGCCTTCACCATTACGTCTGTATATAGTAAAACTTAATAATTCCAGAGAGTAACGACAAGAGAATTGAACCTAACAAACCATCCAGATCATACGGTGTACAGGGCGTAAAATACACTTCTGCTCAAACAGACCCAGGCCAAAAACACAGATCAGCTCATTTACATTTATGCATTTGGCAGATGCATTTAATCAGAGCAAGTTATACTACATTCAAAATAAACATAATTTTAAACAGTTCATGCTCCCTACTGGAATCAAACCCACGATCTTGCTTTACTCATGCTTTACTCTTTGAGCTACAGAAAGCAAACACAACACATAACCTTTACAGAACTTTGTCTTCTCTTTGCATATCTGTATAATCTGTGTAAAGTTCCAAGTTGGTTTAAACTGGTTTAGCGTGTGAACAAGCACTCATTGCTCCTACTGGTCAGGATGACTCTCCAGAGCCTGGCTGGTTAATCTAGTAAAGCTGCAGGTTTGCGCTTGTCAAGCTAGTCAATGAATGTGGTCTCTCATTAAAGGAATACCTAGTTCACCCAAAAAGCTCCTTACCCTCAGGTCATAGGAGTTGTAGCTGAGTTTGTGTCTTCATCAGGTTTGTAGAAATGGCATTGCATCAGTGTCTCAGCAATGGATGCTCTGCAGTGAATGGGTGCCATCAGAATGAGAGTCCAAACAGCTGATAAAAACATCACAATAATCCACAGCACTCCAGTCCATCAGTTAACATCTGGAGAAGACAAAAGCTGAAACTAATCCAGCATTAAGACGCTTTTAACTAAAATACATTGAGTCTATAATCCATAATAACACTTCCTCCAGTGAAAAAGTGCATCTGCTGTTGTCTCTCACATCAAAATCCACACACATATGTGTTTAGAGCTGTTTAAACGCTGCTTGATCTGTGCAGATTTCTCTCCTGATTCACACCAGAACACTGACTCACTGGAGGAAGCGTTATTATGGATTATAGACTCTTTATGGTATTTTAGTTAAAAACGTCTTAAGAAGAAACAAACTCATCCTGATCTTGGATGGCCTGAGGGTGAGCACATTTTCAGCAAATGTCTATTTTTTGCTGAACTATTCTTTAAAAAGACAAGATTAAAGAAGAAACTATGATGCATATGAAAGCTCCATTGAGTATTGTGCACACAAGAACATCCAAAGAGAGATGGATGATTTGAGGTGATCCACTGCTGATGAGGTTTCACAGAGGTTAACTCACCGCACACCAGCACTACAACAGTAGTCCTGACCTGCTTCAAAACATCACGAGTATGAGCGGCAGCTCTTTATAGCCCACGCGGCCTTCTTTAATGCAGCGACAGCATGTGTACTGTGCTCATTTACTCAGGGCTCCAGGGAACGTCTCGCTGTCAATAATTTAGGGCCGAGGTTCAATTGAACCTTTTCCCCTCAAACAAAACAGCCTTTGTTTCGGCCGTGTCCGACAGCAGCGTGGGCTCACAGGATCGCTGGAGGCCTGAAGCACATAAAGCGCATTATTAGTCCAGACGCACGCAGAGTCATTAGACTCACGCCAGACGCTGCGATGCTGATGCTGGGCTTCACCTGTCACATGCCTGTGATGTCGTCACAACACACATTCATACATAACGAGACGTCAAAAAAAGCTGGAGATCCAACCGGCTAAAAAAGATCAATATACAGATAGACTTCCATCCATCCATCCTCTATCTATTTATCTATCTGTAGGTCCGTTCATCCATCCGTCTCTCTGTCTATCAGATGCTTGTATCCAAAGCAACTGAGATATCTGTGTAAGAAGATGTTTTCTTTTAGATCTCAGTAAACGGCTGGTTTGATTTAGGGTTTATTGCTCAATCTAGTCTTCATGGCTTCAGTTCTTTTAATGAGTGTGAGGCTGGCGTGGTTTAATTCATGAACAATAAACACCCTCCAAACAACAAATTCATTCATGCACATTGTTGCAATCTTCAGCTCTATTTGTGCTTGTAAAATGTAAAACCAGAAGCTTTAAGATTTGTTCTTCTTAGTCGCTAATTGAAACTAATAGGCCTTTCCAGTGCTATCAGAGCTAAAACGGCTCTTTCCTAATGGATAGTTTGGAAAAATGACAATGGCAACAATGTGCTTTTTATCCTTCAGTTTGTGAAGAGAGCATAAAGAAGCTTGTGACGAAGGAAGAGGCGAACGCCGTCTGCAACCCAGAACATCTGCGAGGCTTTGAGAGCCAACAAAACAACCTCTGTTGCCACTATTTAGAGAAACTTTACAAGCTCTTTTCCAAATGTGATGAGCACTTGCCAGTTGAAAGCACTAGTAGCTTGTGGATGAAGGCAGAAAGACACGGCAGTCTCTACCCAGAGATCTCAGAGTTACTGCAGAATGAAGCCAGACCTCGCAACTCTTCAACACACGCAGAGCGAAACAGACGCTTTCAACCCAGTTAAAGTTTCAACTGCATGGAAGTTTATGAACAACTGCCTGTTTGCTCCAGGGACACAAAGAGGAGAAGTAATGAGAAGAAGCACACTCAGATTACGTAAGAGACCAACGTTTAACACGTCTCTCTTTACTCTAAACCGATACTAAAGATCGCAAGCGTTCTCTGGCTCAGACTCAGTATAGCTGGAGTTGAGAAAAGCCACGAGTATAACACACAATCAGAGGCGCAGACAGAGCTACACAAGAGTAATTGTGGACTATGGTCCGATGCACCGTGTAAATTCATCCCCAGCTTTGCATCACTGCTCAGACATCAAAATAATATGGAAATCCTGTCTGAATTAAGTGAACAAGCCCTTTTCATCTGGTGCCATAAGGCATGTAAAGCAATGACGTGGAATAATCTGTCATTGGTTTTTGTGGCCGTCAGCACTAAAATATGAAGCTTTATTCCACTTGCCTTCAAACGCCTGTAAGACTGTTTAATGTGTTAACCAAACGCCCCGCAGGACTCACGCTGATGATAATGGATCAGGAAAAACAAGCAATATTCAGCTCGCATAAACGGATTTGTTCTCCGAGGAGACGCATAGGGAAATTATATTTACAACTGAGATATCAATAAAGCACACATCCCTCCGAGAGAACAGAAAAACATCTGAGGAATGGAGGAAAAATCACGTTTTGTTAAATATGTTGTTAATGACATTTGTGCAGGACTCCAATTATATCTTGTTTATGCACTTAATCAAAATCTATGTCTTGTTTTCTAGCAAAAAAAGAAAGAAAGAAAGAAACATCCTTAAAATAAGATACATTTACATTTATTGGTAAACTATTGCTTTAATTATTGAAATAATAATTAATAAGCCTCATTCAGTTTTGATTAAAATTTCATTCAAACTATATTCCCTGAAAAAAAAATATTTTTTTTGTTATTGCTAGTGAAGTTGTTTTGAGACAGAGACACAGATTAACACATTTTTGCAGTGTGATCTTGATTTACTTGTCTTAACCTGTAAAGCATCATTGTTGAAGTTAGCAGTGAGTTGAGATTTGGTCATCGTCTATTGTCTCGGACGCTGAAGCTCGTCTCTCAGGCTTGGATCATGTAGCTCATAAATCCTGCATTGAATCTAGTGATCAGATTACATTAAATGCTTTTTTAGTACAAGTTATTTGTGATAAATTAAAGCCACGTGAGCGGCATGGAGTGAATTTCATTTTCTCTTGCTTCATTCCTGGTAATACCACCTCGCTGAGCCCGACACACATTACACACACCACACACTCACACACACACTCACACTCAACACACACACACACACACACACACACACTGACTCACACTCACACACACACACACACACACACACACTGACGCACACTCACACACACACACACACACTCACCACACACACACACTCAACCACACACACACGGACTCACATCACAACACACACACACACACACACAAAAAAAACACACACACACACACACCACACACACACACACACTACACACACAAACAAACACTCAAACACAATTCACACTCACTCACACACACACACACAAAAACACACACACACCCACACACACCCACACAACACCGACACACTCACACACACACTCACACACACCACCACACACACACACACACACACACACACACACACACACACACCACACACACAACACCACACACACACACACACACTGGACTCACACTCACACACACACACACACACACACACACACTGAACTCACACCACACACACACACACACACACATCCACTGAGCACACTCACACACCAACCTAATCACACACTCACACACACACTCACACACGCATCCTCATACTCACACACACACACATCCCACACTCACACAAAACACTGACTCAACTCACACACACACACACACACACCGCCTCACACTCACACACACACACTCACACACACACTCACACACACAAACACCCACTCACACACACACACACACACACACACTCACAACTCACATCACACTCACTCACACACACACACTCAACTCGCTCACTCACTCACTCACTCACACACACACACACACACACACACTAAATACACACACACACACACAAATATACACACACACACACACACACACTGACTCACACTCACAAACACACCCACGCACACACACAAACACACATGACTCAAACTCACACACACACACTCACACACACCACTTCACCACACACACTCACACACACACACATGCAGTGCAATCAGTGACATTAAAATGGAGCAGAGAGATTGAAAACGGGACGGGGCATCAGATAATGTGGTAGAGATATAATGAAAGTGTAAACAAAAAACAGAAGAGAGACGGCTGCTCATGAAAACGCTCGAGCATGTCTCTCACAGCAAATCAAATCTCACACGCACAAACGTTATGAATTGCTGACCAAATGATGCTTCAAAAGTTCTGAACTGATCTCATTTCTTTCACCTCACACAGATTCATATAGATTAAAAAAAGACAACAGGACAAACATTTTTCCCTGTAATGAAGAGATTACAAACACAAATGCTATAAATATCTGCATAACACTGAGGTGCATCTTTGAACATTCGGTAACACTTTATTTTAAGGTGTCCTTGTTACACGTTACATGTACTACTATTATAATAACAATTAATTATGCATAATTACATGCAAGTACCCCTAAGTCAAACCCTAACCATAAAGTAGGTACATGTAGTTAATTAATATTACTCAGTAATTAAATGTATAATTACACTGCAACAAGGACACCTAAAAATAAAGTGTAACCGAACATTCACCTTACTGTAACAGAAATACCAAAACTCAGAGAAGTGAGGATCTGATTAGCATTTTACTGTGGCACCAGACGCCATAAATAAGAAATGAGAAATCAATACAAGTCATTATACAACTATGCAAGATGAAATATTAACAAGTTGTGAAACTGACCTGAGGATTTTTTTTTTTTCATGTCAAGTGACTGAGCTTGTTGGTAACACACACACACACACACACACACGCACACACACACACACACACACACACGCAGAGCACATCTGTAACACATCATGTGTTTATTTGTGTGTTTGTTGTTGGTTTTTGTGCTTGTTTGTTTATCTGGGTTCAGTCTGACACGTGCAGTGCACACTGTAATATTCTCCTCTCCAGCTCCTTCACTGGTGGGATCAGCGAGGATTTCACAAACAATTTACGGCAAATTGTGGGAAAATTGGCTGCAGATCCTGGAGAAGAAAAAACTGGGTTAAGATGACTTGGGTATTTATTCACTGAGACTCTCATGGCTGTTCCTCAGGGTTCTCCTCTTTCAAAATAACCCGTGGCTCTCCCCAACCTCTCATTTGCCGTTTCAAATGTATTAATGGTCCGGAACTTTCCTGTATGATCTTGGACCTCTCCCTAATGAAAACGCTCTGCGTCCGGGTCCCAGAACGGTAATCAGCCGGGGCCTCTGGAGCAGCAGCAGCCGCGCAGTCCTGACCTCGAGCCGAGCACATGCAGCATCACACCACAATCACTCATCAGTTGGGCTCGCAGATAAACCACGAGCTCCAGCAGCACCTGTGACGCACAGCACCTGAACCAGAGCTTCTCTGAGATCCTGCAGAGTTTAACTTCTGATCAAACACTCCTGAACAAGCTAATCAAGGTCTTCAGGATCACCAGAAAGTTGCATGCAGGTGAGTTTATGAACTCTGCAGCCATGGTAAAATCACTGTAATGCAGCAGGGTTATAATAGTTAAGTAAAACTACAACTAAAACCAATATTTCCTTGACAATTTTGACTGACCTTGACAGTGTTAAAGACAGAAAGCACCAACCCTTCACCTCCCATAGTGCTCTTCAGAGACAGCATGACTGCAGAAGTCTCTTGTGCCTTGAGTTCAGAATTAAACGAGGTGAGGAAGCAGATACTGAAGTCAGCGTGAAGCACATAAAAAGGCCTGTATTATTCAGAAGTGTGAGCCGAGTGTTTACAGGGAACCGTCCCGCGCTGCCCGACAGCTTGATGGACACTTTAATAGTGATTCACTGCTCATCTTCAGAGATATAAATGGATTTCTAAAAGATATTTAATAACAACATAAAGCATTTACCAGGTACAAAAGCCTCAGGGTGGGCTTCTGGGCTGTGCTTGATGAACAAAACTGAATTACTTTAAAACTTTTACAGGCATTCATGTAATTCCCATGCTACATTTCACTGAGGAATATAACCATGAACCAAAAAATGGGTTGAGTTCCCATTAGCATCATAATGCCATCCGTGAACGTGACTGTAAGACAGAGCCAATGATCTTTTTTTTTCTTCTAATAATCTTATTAGTTCTCCCAAAAGATCTCAAACAATTAAAGTTCATGTCTGGAGTAACTGATGAAGGCTCCCCTGGTCATCTCTGTTCAGTCTACAAACCTGGCTTGAAATACGTAATGTTAAACATCATGTAGCCATTTGCACCTTCGTATGGAAGATGAGGTTGTAATCCAGAGGTCTTATTGATTACCAGTGTCATATATCTTTAATGAGGGCATTAAATACTTGTTTAGGAAGCACAAGTCTGGGCCTAAGTGGTGTTTGTTGCAACAGCTCATAACGGTGGAAACCCAGGCTAAAATCTGTTTATGGTGAATCAACTCAGTTCCAGGGAAGCTATTAGTGGAATGATGTCATGGCGTCCTGCATCATCCAAGGGCAAACCGCATGACATGCATTATGACCGGCTGAAAAAAAAGAAGAAAAGTGTATGATAAAGGACAACCAGAGACCTCAGTGGCACAGTTGTAATTCAGAATCTGTTAAAAAGGGGAAACGCTACGACAATACAGACAAGATGGCACAGCATGAAGCTGATAGGTGGTACTGCGTGGATTAAAGTCATAATGCACAGCAGCTTATATCGATTATCTTAAAATCTCACTGTTGAGTTATCATCACATCATTAGCATCTGCTCCATGAGGGCTTTCGGCTGGGATAGGGCAAATGGACCTGCTATTGATCTGGAAATGGCAGATGGAGAGAGGGGCAACAGGCAGGTCTGTTGGGTCTCCTTTGGGTTCTGCTCCGAAAGTGACATCTCATTCACCTCCAGCTGAGAAAATCCCGGGAAACCTGAAGCTCAGGTCTGGAAATTCATCGTTGCAGTTTCAGTTGAAAGAATGTTAGTGTTAATAGTGTTTGTTATGTCAAGAAGCATGGCAGCATGTTAAAAAAGCATGGTAGCACTCAAGCAACCACTTAAAACGCCCCATTAACCACCAAGAACACCCTATAACAGACCTTGGCAATATCTGAAATATTTTGCAACCTGCAAAGCAATCCCCCAGTACAAGCAGAACACAGACACCATCTAGTAATGTCCTAAAAAGCCACACACACACAAAACATAGCAAAATAGCCTCAACCACTAACCCCACAACACCTAAACAACTACCCAGAACACCCTAGCAACCACCTACAAACACCCTAACAACCGCCCAAATCTTACTTTGGCAACATCCAAACTCTTTGGCAATGCACATAGTAATGCCCTGGCAGCCAGCCACAACACTATAGCAATGCCCCAGGAACAACTAGAACACCGCTAGCAACCATCTAGTCATGTCCTTAAAACACACAAAAACCTTAGCAACCATTCACAACAGCAAAACAACTGCCTAGAATGCCCTGGCAACCACCTAGGAACACCCCACCAACCACCAAGAACACCCTATCATAGGCATGTCAGTGTGAACACCTTAGCAACATCCAAACTATTTGGCCAACCTGCATATCAATGCCCTAGCAACCACTCATAACACTCCCGGAACCAACCAAAACACCATAGCAACCATCTTGTAATATTCCAAAAACATAAAGAAAAAAACATCATATAAATCACCCACAACACCCTAGCAATCACAAACAACACCTAAACAACCACCTATGAACACCCCAACAACCACCCAAATTGCACCATGGCGACATCCAAACGCTTCAACATTGCACATAGCAATGCCCTGGCAACCAACCACAACACCTTAGCAATGCCCCAGGAACCAACCAGAAGACCATAGCAACCATCAAATAGTGTCAAAAAACATTCTAGCAACAATCTAGTAATGTCCTAAAACATACAAAACCCTAGCAACCACCCACAACACTTAAACAACCCCATAGAACATGCTAGCAACAACTCAGGAACACCCCAACAACCACCATAATCTCACCTTGCCAACATCCGAACTCTTTGGCAACATGCATAACAATGCTCTGTCAACCACCCACTACACCTTAGCAATATCCCAGGAACCGTCCAGAATACCCTAGCAACCATCAAATAATGTTAAAAAACAGGATACCCTAACAAACATATAGAACACCCTGTTAATCACCCACAACACCTTAGCAACTACCCTGCACATCCTAGCAACCAACTACTAATGTCCTAGAAACCACACAGGACACCCTAGCAACCATCTATGAATGCCCCAATAACCCCCAAGAACACTTTACCATGGCAACATCACCATAGTAATGCACAGGCAACCAACCATAACACCCTAGCAATGTCTTTGGAACCACCCCAGAATCCATCTAATAAATCCTTAACTGTGATTCCTAAAACACCCTAGCAACCATACTGACAACTTGCCAAAAGCTGCCCAGAACACCCTAGCAACCACTCAGAACACCATAGCAACTGTCAATCAATAATCCAGAACACTTTAGCAGCTAGATTACCCTAGTGAGCACCAAAACCACCCTAGCAACTGCATGTCAGTGTGCTAATACTCTCAGAACACCTTGGCAACATTTATAACAATATACTGTAAATCACCCACAATACTTTAGCAATGCCCTAGAAACCACCCACTAACAGCAACCTAAAACTCCCTAGCAACCACGTAGAATAGTAATGACCGCCCACACATCAATGCCCTGGCAGCCACCAAAAGTATTAACAATGTAGCTATGAAACTATTGAGAGATACTTGATTGGTGAGATGCAGTTCATGTGTCCTCACAACACCCACCGTACACCAACAGCCACACACTGTAATCTGTGCCATTAAAACAACAGAGAGGGACACGATACTTCCTGTCAGGAAAGGGATATCCTGAGGCGCAGCCATATAGACCTTTAGTGCTGACAAAGAGTATCTAGTGTTTTTCCCACAATGCCTTTTGAGTTCAGTCTGGTCATCATAAGCGCCACTCTTTTCATGATACACACGGCCTTGTTTAACGTCCATTGTTAGAACATTAGACTGTCTGCTCTGACGCATCGACACGGCCCAAAATAAGGACAGATTTCCTTTGAGATCATTTCATCCAGCAGCCAAAGTTTCTTTCTTTCTCTGCGCCCGTTTGTTTTGTAACGCCTGATTACCTGAGAATGTTCTCAAATATATGTATTGTTTCCGCACCATGAACGATGTCATAAATATTTGCTGTGCTCTAAATATGTTCGCAGGCAATCAAAATCCTTTCAGCGATGCACATCCATGTGAACAAAGACCGACACAAATAAATGTCTTGAGCATGCTGGCGGAGGAAAACACGTCAGCACGTCATTCGTCGAAGAGTTCTTGTCTGTCAGGTAAAGCTGACTGGCAGCTAAGATTTGTGAGGATTTGGTTGATGTAGCTCAACTTTGACACAGAACTGTGAAATAGTTTCATGCAACATTCCGAGCGAGTTGTCTGTCAACTCTTCTCGGCTCTGGCCGATATGCACCGGTCTAAGGTGCATATCTGGCTGCAAACAAACCCTTGTTTTGGCATCATATACGAAAGCAAGGATTACTCACTCAAGATCTTACAAACTAATTCTAATTCTAAGCCCACAGTTGTTTGAAGAATGCCACAGCCGAGCCGAACCATAGAAAGTGATTTTATAAACAATTTCACCGTTCGTTGTTCGAGTCCTTCCTCTCGTGACACGGTCCTGGGAGAAGTCCTTGAGCGCGAGCCGCGCCGAACACTCCAGCTGCAGAGGATGTGCCCTCGAACCGACCGCCACGACCCCAACCGCCTCGTTTCTGACTTTCTGTTCATTTGAGCCACTGCAGGTGGATCCTCAATCTCAGAGGGTCATGTGACGCTTCAAGCTGATACCAGACGCTTTTTATTTTTGACATCAGTGAATAGCACTGAATTGGGAGGCGATGTGAAACTCACGTCAACCAGGAAACACATTTTTCAATACAATACATTTCGGGAAGCACGTTTCTCAAATATCTGCATTATTAGTTAACCTCAGACTGCAGGTCACATGCATTTCACAAAATGTTCAAGGCAGAGGAAAAGCATTTAGGAAGGGTGTCATTCAGCCTACAGGAAAGAAAAATCACAAACAAGTTCTCGTTAACATCTCAACTGTTTCTCATAGACAATTAGATAAGCATAGAGATCAAATAGATACTTTTGCCTTATTTTCCAGGGGCCAGTTGCATAAACCTAGCCACTATGTTAAGACTGTGTCTTAAGAACTAGTCTGACCAACTAGTAGTTAACCGAGGGGTAAGTCTTATTTTTCTGATTCCAATTAGACCGATCTATATTCTTATGCAACTGACTTAAAAAAGTTATGACCAATCTTAAAGAAGAAAAAAATAGAAAACTAGCATGTAATACTAGTGTAAGCATTTTATTTTTTGCACAGTTTCCCCGATAAAGAAAGAAAAGTTTCAGAACATGTAACCACGTTTAATTGTGTGTCAAATTTGTTGAACGGTATGCCATAATGGCCAAATGCATGCCTTTACATTCAGTAAGCAATAACCCGCTGTTTAGTAGACTAATAAAAACGAGTAGTCGTGGAAGCCCTAATATGAATGCAAACATCTCATTGATCAAATCATCTGAGCTGCCATCCACATTTATTTTACAGGTCTATACTTTCACTGTATGTCTCCTGAGCTATGGAAGAGGATGTTCTGAGCAATAGACACTTCCCTCTGGGAGGCTGCAGTGCTGCTAAAGAAAGACGAAGATGTGGAAGAAGAAGGCCGTGTTCGGTCTTATCTTATGTTAAACAATCCCATGCCAGAGCGCTGTGGTTAATCTCAGGTTGAGTTGGAGAAGTGGATGGATGACAGTGCAACAGAAGGAGGCTCTGGATATCAGGTGACTCAGTGCACAACACAGGTTTGGTTCTGGCTTTATTTGTGCAATATACCTGACCTGGGAACATGAAATGAGACACTGAGATGCCTCGGTAGAGAAATGACACATTCATGTATTGTATCTGTATAGGGGAGCGTCTAAGAATCATATGACCCGCGGGCTAAAAATAAAACAGCAATGGTGCACAAGAGGCAAATTCTGAGAGTCGTTACAGTCGGCAGGAAACAGAATTCCATACTGTTCCTCATAAGTTTTTCCGCTCGGGTTGAGAGGAAGTGTATGTGTTCTGCCACAGGAAGTGAGGTCGGCCCTGGTCTTTCACACCCCACTGGGTAAAGAGAGGATACTGGGGTGTCAGCACCGATGCGTGCTCAAGCGTGGCCTCTCGGATGAGGGCAAATGGGAAAAGATAAATGGCCACCTCATAAAGCGCTGTTATTGTTGATAAGGGGATGAGGTTAACGAGGCGAGACATCCTTAGGACGAGCTGCTGATGCTCATCTACGGAGGTAAGACTACAGCGAGGAAAGTTATCAAGCGAAAGCCGACTTTACCTGATGTGGGAAGACTTGACACAGGTATGAGCTTGTAGAGTCAGAACATGCCACTAAACTCTACAAAGGCCTCAATGAAGACCAACAGAAGCACGGTGCTAACGGGATCCGGCTCAGAATTTCCCTCGGGGTGCTGAAATAAAGTTGTGCCGTTTGAGCCACAAGAGCAGCCCTGACAAGCACTGGCATCCACTTTGACATCCCCTCATCTGTCCCATGATGCCACGGGGGCTTCAGAGGGCTTGAGAGGAGGACACAATTAGGAGTGAAATCGCCCGGTGGCCTAGCAGCCTGATAAATATGCATGCTGCTAAAACCGAACGGGGGATATTCATCAGAAAACTGACAGCAGCACTTTGACTTCTCAGGACTGTCTACCTGTCATCGGCACTGACATTCGGAGAACAAAACCGCCGAGATCGAACAGACGTGCTGTTTGAGAGACACGGGAGCCTCTGGCTTCTGATTAATAACATGTTCCATGCACATCTGAAAGGTTCAACACTTGAATATTTACTGTGGAGAGAATGAAGTCGACGAGTAACATGAGGCGTATATTTCCTGACACGGTAATTTCGATAAGACATTGGGAAAAAGCTATCTTGAGCGTTGAGATGTTGGCAACAGCCTTAACAACTACAATCTGATAGTGCTGCAACTGGCAGTGCATTATTGATAGAGAGCTGATGATAGACTGCAGGTTCAGGTAAAGGGGTGCGTATCGGGGGAAAGCAGGCTCATTTATTTTAGAAATAAGGGAGAAAATGATTCCCAAAGCATTTACAATTCTGTCTCCAGATGTTTCAATAGATGATCCAATCGATCTCAATCCCTGAAGAAGCTCAAGAATTCTCTTTCTCCATTGCTCTTCGTTTTTCTGTACTCTCCACCATCACTCCTCCCAAAGTCAGGATGCTCCTCAAAGCTGATTGGGGTTAATTCAATGGACAATGACTGAACCACTGCCCTTCTGTTCCACATTATGTTCCTTAGCGAGGATGAGAAGCATTGCCTCACAATAATATTTACCAGATACACACGTGACCCAACATATGGGATCGCTCTCTCCGTCTGTTGGCATCATCAACATCACCATCCTCGCAAATCATTCCTCAGTTTTTCCTTCTCACAACACATAATCTTTAAAACGCTGTTACACAGTTTTATTGCCTTCCTTGTATTGAACTTTCAGGCTTGTGTGGAAATGGATCTCCTGTGGTGTGGGTTAATGGGAGGTCAGATGAAGGTGTTGACTGGTTAAGGATGACCCGAGACGCCTGGATATGTGTGTGATCACATGATGTCCAGCCACGGCATGAACGCAGGTGCTGCGACTGACCTTTCAGTTGCTGCTCTAAAGGAAATGTTTTCCCTTGACTGCATGCAGCAGAGAGACATGGATGCTCTGGATCTCGTGTCAACACAAATACAGGGTTTTATATGGAAACCTTTGGAAGCGGACATCAGACAATACTGAGAGGCAAACAAACACGATACAGTTTTACAGTACTACGTTTGCAGTTCCTGAAGGAAATAGTAGTGCATGCAAAGCAGCAGTGGAATAATGACAAAGGTTTGGGTTTTAGTCTTTGGTTCCATGTAGAAGAAGACACACTCACAAGTCAGCATTCAAACAGATGTCAAATAAAGACCAAAATACTGTATAAAGTTTACAAAACCTCAAAAAAGATGCACACCTGAAACTAGGATAATGTGAGAATAGAGTCGTACAGTAAGTACACTGCAAAAAAATGATGTTCTTTTTCAGTATTTTTGTCTTGTTTCGTACACCCAATTCCTAATTAAGGATATATTTACGTGAGATGCACAATGGCTGAGATTAAGTCTTCTTTTCTGAAGAATTTAACTAAATTAAGTTATGTTTTGCTTAAAACAATAAAATATATCAGAAAATATATGCCAATAGGATAAGAAAACGGGGGGAAAGTGAGTGATCAATTGAAATGTCCAAAATGCCTTGAATGTACTGGATGCAAACTGTAAAAAGACACAAAAACAAACCCTAAGCAAAATGCCTGGTGTAATTAAGATGTTTCCATGAGATTTCAGTACATATTCTTACAAGCAAGCAATTAATAATGCACAGATAAAAAACAGCACCAAATTTTCTTGTCATAACGTGAAACGCTCACTTTCCATTCTAAGTCACACATAACGCCGGCCTCAGTCGGCTCATTAAAAAAATGCTAGGAAACCCAAGCAAGCAAGCTGTGCCGAGACAGACAAAAGCTCTCTGTGCTCCTCTAATATGCCCGTCTCTCTCGTGGCACCGGCCCAAGTGTGGCCCCACGTCCACTCAGCCCCCCAGTGCTCCAGGAGAGCCATGTTTGGCTAAGCCCATCTCCACTCATCAAAGTGAGCGGAAACGTCGGAGTGGTGACCTCATGCACAGTTTGATGGATTTATCTTCCCAAAGCGCTTCCATCGCCGCAGCACATGCGAGGGAACACAGGATTCCTCTCCAACACGTTTGTTTGAGCGATCAGAATATCTGGTCCAAAAATGCCCAAGCTCTCTGCAGTCTTACATGAGTTCATCGCCTATATATGCATCTCGTTTGGCCTGAGCCTTGTGCCCATATTTCATGCGCTCAGTGTTTTGCCAAACGCTAAGCTCGTGAGTAGTTCAGGGAAAATATTCCTCCAGAGTAAATAAACCAGGCAAAGTTGAGGGCAAATATTTTGGAAGGGGGTCTGGATCCGGGCCAGACATGTGGGAATGCACCGTGCGCAGGCCCGTGCAGTTCCTCACATGCTGTGTAATGCGTCGGAGTGATTTGAGAAGTTGAGCTCACCTGCGCCCGAGGCTGCGGCTGTCACTCCTTCATGCCCACTGGACGGCCTGTTGAATGAAGCCGTCCGGGAATCAATCTCCGCTAGCGCTCATCTGTCTTGTTTAGAAATGCACATCCATCAATAATGTGCCGCAGGAGTCATTAGCACTCGAGGCTCCCGGAGACATGTAAAGCCAGGGATGTTGATAATGGGGTGAAAGGGGGAGTTCTGTATCTGGTGTGTAAAAGAGCCTTGAGAGGATTCAATGGGCAAATCAGAGTGCATATTTTGAGTACTAGGCATATACTATCCAAACTATGGGAGCTGTTGTTAGCTACAATGGTTTCTTTGTTCATTGAGTTCTGCCCGAAGTGTTCACAAGGAACACAGTTGCTGTTTTGAGGCAATGAGTAAAGCATTGCCCTTTGGGTTTACACAATATTAATACTTTTCCAAAAAGGTAATGTGCATTAATGCTCTTTTTATTTATTCACTGACAGATACAACTGAAAACCCATAGTCACTGCAAGTCAGGGATGCAACGTGACGTGACAAAACTATCCTTACATCCAGAGGGAAATGAAAGGTTGTTCAAGCCCAGTCCTAAAGTCATTCAAAAGTAAGCAATGCATTACTTTCAATAAAAAGTAACAATGTAATAGGTTACTTTTTAAGGTGTAATACAGAAAAACAGGAGCAAAGGTTTTGGGGGATATTATAAACCCCAACAGATTGGCTAATTATATCAATCACTCAGAAAGGCAAGCATGTTTGCAGGACTGATGCTTACTGTTGGGTGACGTTAAGTGACCGGATTTCTTTATTCCCACTGTGACCACATTTGTGAAGTTCACTTCATTGTACTGAATGCGCACTTGTATGTGTACTTTAAATCTTTGAAAGCTGTTTTTTAAAAACTGTACTTGCAGGTAATATAATATTAATAAAATTAAAAGGCCACTTAAGTGTATTTAAAGAGAGACACTTCCATGACAATGTTTCTAGCACACTTAAAAGAGTAGTTCACTTCCAGAATACAAATGTCCTGATAATTTACTCATCCGAAATGCCATCCAAGATGTTCATGTCTTTCTTTCTTCAGTTGCAAAAAAATGAAGTTTTTTTAGGCAGAACATTCCAGGATTTTTCTCCATATAATGGACTTCTATGTTGCTCAACAGTTTGAACTTCCAAATCGCAGTTTCAGTGCCGCTTCAAAGGGCACTACACGATCCCAGCCGAGGAATAAGAGTCTTATCTAGTGAAACCATCATTTTCTTAACAAAAATAAAAATGTATACACTTTTTAACCACAAATGTTAATTATAAGGAAATTTTTATTCTAGAAGTGAACTACTCCTTTAAAGAGGTTATATGATGCCCATTTTCCACAAGTTGATATGATCCTTTAGGGTCTTAATGAAAAGTCTGTAACATAGTTTGGTTAAAATTTCTCAATGGTAGTGTAAAAACACCTTTTTTACCCTGTCAAAAACAGCTCTTTTCAGAGCATGCAGTTTTGTAGCATTTTCCTTTAAATGTTAATGAGCTCTGCTGACCCCGCCCCTCTCTTCCCAGCTGCTCTCAGAGAGACTGTTTACTTTAGCTGCATTCATCGTGAAACTTGCTAATTAGCACATTATTAGGAAAGGCGATTTGCAAAAACCTTATTCTCACTTCTTCTGTAGATGAGGCTGGATCACGAATGATTCGCGCGAACACAGACGCATTTCTGTAGATCGCATTCCTTTAGAAACGTAATCCACTGCGTCTTCAGCGGCTCAGATGTCGGGAGTAAATGATGACTGCTGTTCATTATTACATCCAACAACAGAACACCTCAATCGCTCAGGAGTCTTTCTTGTCTACACCTGCTCCGGCGGTGAAACAATGGCGGACTGATGACAGCTCACTCAGGGCGGAGCTAAGGTAAGACGCCAGTCCAGTCTGTGCTGAAACGCTACTGTCAATCAAACTATCGCGGGAGGGGCCTGACTGTGTGACGTCACTCAGGGCGGAGCTAAGGTAAGACGCCAGTCCAGTCTGTGCTGAAACGCTACTGTCAATCAAACTACGTGGGCGGGGCGGACTGATGACAGTCACTCAGGGCGGGTCTGAGGTAAGACGCTAGTCCAGTCTGTGCTGAAACGCTACTGTCAATCAAACTATCGTGGGAGGGGCCTGACTGTGTGACGTCACAGGGACGGAGCTAAGGTAAGACGCCAGTCGTCTGTGCTGAAACGATATGTTCATCAAACTAGCGTGGGAGGAGGCCTGACTGTGTGACGTCAATCAGGGCGGGGAGCTAGGTAAGACGACCAGTACAGTCTGTGCGAAACGTACTGTTCAATCAAACTACGCGGGAGGGGCCTGACTGTGTGACGCACTCAGGCGGAGAGCTAAGGAAGACGCCGGTACAGTTCTGTGCTGAAACGCTACTGTCAACAAAACTATCGTGGGAGGGGCCTGAATGTGTGACGTCACTCAGGGGGAGAAGGTAAGACGCAGTCCAGTCGTGCGAAACGATACTGTCAATCCAAAACATGGGGGAGGGGCCTGACTGGGTGACGTCATCAGGGCGGAGATAAAGGTAAGACGCCAGTCCAGTCTGTGCTGAAACGCTACTGTCAATCAAACTATCGTGGGCGAGGCCTGTCTGTGTGACGTCACTCAGACAGGCATCTGAGATCGGCTCGATTTGAGAAAGGGGTAAAGGTTTTAGTAGATTAACAAAAAACCACTGGGTGGATTTTTATCATTATAGGGTGGTTGTGTACACACACTGCCAACACACATTTCAGTTCTTGTAAAAGTGCATGTAGCATCCTATGACCCCTTTAAGTACATTTTTAAAAAGTGCACTTTGTAATAATGTCAAATTAATTGTGTTACTTTAATTATATTTTAAATCATTATGTTTTAATAATATTGTGTCATGCTTTAAAGAAGTACACTAATTTTGATGTGCTGACTAACATGCTAAAGCACATGTAAAGTACTTGATTATAATTTAACAGTAGTAACATTTTATTTTGATAGTCCACTTTCTACTAACTATAAGCAACATTGCATTCACTTGTCAACTAGTAGTCAATATCAGTATTGTATTAGTATTATTATTTGTAGTAGGTTAATATCGGCTAACATTATTTTAATGGTCAGACATTCTACTGACTATGAGTAACTGTGCATATAAAGTTAACTTATTCTACTCTCCCTAACCTAACAGTCTACTAATACTCTGATGAGAGTTAGTTGACATGGAGTTGTAAAGTTACTTTTAGTTAGTAGAATGTTTAAGTGAACTTTCAAAATAACGTGTATCCATTTGAACTGTAGTGTTATTCAACATTACATTTAGAGTGAATATATTTAAACTGCAACTACATCAGCATGGTACAAATTAGAAATATATTTTAATTACATGACATACGAGTTTTAATAGAAATGACAATGAAGTATATTTTAGTTTATCATAAATGTCTGTCAGTACATTTTGCAGTACTTTAACCATATTTCAAAGACAATAGAGTAATTATGAAATTACATATAAAGATGCACTTAATCCTACTTACAGTAAGTAGGTCATAAAAAGCACTCTAAAGTTCAGCTAATTGCATTTAAAACTATAATACAGTTTGGTTTGATTGTAAACAATATGCAATTAAGTGTCATTCATTTCACACTTACATTTGCACTTTTAAATATATAATTTCCATAATAAGGACTCTTTTTTTAAAAGCATGCTAAAGTGTACTTCTTTTCAAGTGGAAGCACAATGAATCTAGTAAAATGTGATTATTTCTCATCATGTTGGCTGTGATTTAACGCTCCTGAGTAAAGAGCAGCCAGGGCATCATCAGTACAGATCCTGCTCTGTTATGTTACCCAGATTGTTCGTTCTGAGCATGCTCAGTATCTGCTACATTCAGACGATCTGTCCAGAATGAGAGTATAAGAGACCCGCGGGGAGGCTCCGCTCCCTTCCGCTGTCTCCTGATTAAAAACTACACACAACATGAGGACTCGCTGAACAGCTGAGCTTTTGTCACTAATATAAATGATACCTATGTGACACTGAATAGGTATAAAATAATCCTCTTTCAGAGCACCTGACTTCCACATGAACACGCTGCAGGTAATGATTAAAGTGGCATGCATGGTTAAATATAACTCATTAATTCTGTTGGGAGGAAAATAGTGACTAGCTCTGCAGAATAATTTGAAATAGTGTGTGCGCTACGATACACATGGAGGGTTATGAATGACAGCGCAAGACATGACAGCTTCATGCCTCTCATCCCTTCCGCCGTTCTATGACACACAACAACAGCGAACACCAACACACACACACACCACTCTATACGACTCACTCACACACACCATACAAACACACACCACACAACACACTCACACACACACACACACACACAGCAGAGAGAAAAGAACACACACACACACACACACGCACACACACACACAACACACCCCACACACACACACACACAAGCACACACACAACATCACACTCACTCATTCACACACACACACTCTCTCACTCACTAACACACACACACACACCACACACACACACACACTCACACACTCACTCACACACACACACACCCACACACTCAATCACACCCACCACACACACACACACACACACACACACACACACACACACACACACACTCTGTATGATGTTTAGCAGAATGTTCATGCTGCTCTTTTCACATCTGGTCCACATGTATTTTTAAACAAATACATGTGGACCAGGGTCTGTCAAGCTACAAAAATTACTAAAAGCACCATAACAGTAGTCCATACAGCTTTCTTAAAGCCTTACGACAGCTGTTGGCAATGAACAGACAAAAAGTCAAGTCATTATTCATTGCTTCAGCTCTTTTTTGCACATGTTTATATTCAAACTGGCTGCATTGCAATCGTTCATGTGACACTCCAGAGGCATTCAACATCAGTGCTGTCAAACCCGTCATGATGTCCTTCATGAGGCTTGTAGATTGCTTTGGCGCTCGACACACCCTCCATATTCACTGTCAGTGACGGTGGACATGCATGGCCTCTACTGAGGGAGAATAATGCTATATAGCGCTATAAGTGTGCGAATTATTGCACTCTGTTAAATTGTTGTTCAAAATGGTTAAAGGTTGCTATATCCACCTTACTTTGCAATGTGGAAGTAATTAATTTTCTGTGAATGCACGAGACTTCATCGGCTGCTGTAGGTTAATAGCTGGAAGAATAATAAAGTGCAGTGACAATAAAACTATTTGCGCTTGTGACGTCTCAGTGAGTCACTGTGTGCTTGCTCCCGAGTTACAGGTGACTGGCTGACGTGGTTTTGCACCTGGACTAAATCAAAGTGCTTTAAAAGAGACTCGTAGAAACAAGTCATGTCAAGTACTGACTATCATCTACACTGATTACTAAACATTACATGTTTATTTTTATTATGGTGGTGTATAATACGTCTCTCTGATTTTGTTGCGTTCTAAAGAAAATAATCTTAACTGCGCTACAAACCAGTGTGTTTATGATTTTGATAATAAATTATAATACTATAACAAATCACACAGCATAACAGACTGCTTTTGTACAGGTAAAATAACTTGAAGTGAATGAGACCGGAAGCCACACACATTCAAGATACAAACAACCGTGAGGCTCTTAATTGTTAAAAACAAGGTGGATTGAAAATCTGTGCTGTTACAGTTTTTTCCAATTGCTAACACACTAAAATGACATGCACAGCACAATTATTTAAACTGACACACAGAGAGAGCAAAACTTCTTCTCAAGTCTCCACAAAAGTCTAAACACATTTTCTGCTTTACACACATTTTGCATTTCAAAATGGCACTTTTTAAATGCACTGAACACAGTTCTCTGCATAAGACACAACAATCTGACATAAAGTCACATGTTTGCCATTTCAAAACACTGCCATTCAAAATGACACTACATGAGCTAATTGGCCAATTACATGTGCCACCTGGCCAAACACCTCAATGGTTAATTGTTAACACTTCAATCAGGATGTAAGCACTGTGAAAAGACCACAGGTGAGAACCTTTTTTTACAACCACAATGGAAGACATTGCAGAGAGAGGAAGAGGAAGAGGAAGAGGAAGAGGGAGGTTGAGAATAAGAGGGGGAGGAAGAGTGAGAGGTAGGGGTAGAGCAGGTAGAGGAGTTCATGGCCAAAGAAGACAAACACTTTCAAATGAAATCAGAGCAACCTTAGTAGAGCATGTCATCAACCATGGGCTGACAATGCGTGAGGCTGGACAGCGAGTGCAGCCAAACTTGAGCCGTTTTACTGTCGCCTCTGTCATCCGGACCTTTAGACTGGAGAACAGGTATGTAACCAAAATTTCATGTAGTGCACATGTAGTATACCCCATGTCATAGTGTATCTGTTGGGTGACACCTGTTTACATAGTGTATGACATCAGCCATTCATGAACTGTACAAGTTTCCTGTACAATGTACTCTACTGTGGGGGAAAATATTTAGGCTGCGTTGTCCAAGCCCTATATATATTTTTATTTTATTTTTTCTGAAGGACTGAGAGACGACACCATGGTGGAGGAAGGGGCCAAATGTTCAACGGGGTACAGGAAGCTGCCGTTGTAAACTTGGTTTTGGAAAATAATTAAATCAGATTACTAGAAATTCAAAGCCACATCATCCAAGACAACACCTTATTCAACAACACTCAACGAGTCAGTCTGTCCACATTGGCTCGCATTCTCAAGCGAAACAATCAGAATGAAACGACTTTATAAGGTGCCATTTGAGAGAAACTCTCAAAGAAACAGAGTTCAGACGAGCATATGTGGATGTAAGTACTATATTGACTGCAGTACACTACACGCAACATTGTTTCCCAGTGTACTGGATAACACCATATTGACTGATTTTTGTTCTTTGTTTTCAGGGAGTACTGGAAATGGATGCTCATGCAATCCCACATGAGTTCATCTTCATAGATGAGGCTGGGTTCAACCTAGCAAAGACCAGAAGAAGGGGGAGAAACGTCATTGGCCACAGAGACATTATAGATGTTCCTGGCCAACGTGGTGGGAACATCAAACTGTGCGCTGCCATCTCCAGTATGCACCATCATGCCAACCTTGGACCATACAACACAGCCCATATTCTCACATTTCTGGACAGAGTTCAAAACATTCTCATACCACCAGAGCATATGAATGATGCAGACCATCAAAGAAACCGGTACGTTGTAGTATGGGACAACGTGAGCTTTCATCGTGCAGCCCCAGTCCAAAACTGGTTTGCTGACCACCCAACATTTCTTGTGCAATACCTCCCACCATACTCCCCATTTCTGAACCCCATAGAAGAGTTATTTTCGGCATGGCGGTGGAAGGTATACAACCGGCAGCCCTTTGTGCGCATGCCTCTTGTGCAGGCCATGGAAGAGGCATGTGATGAGATTTGATGTGGGTGCAATTCAGGGATGGATAAGGCACTCAAGGCGCTTCTTCCCTCGATGTCTGGCAAGGGAAGATATTGCCTGTGATGTTGACGAGGCGTTGTGGCCAGACCCGGCTGTGCGGCAAGATGCTGCCTAATTATTCTTCTTGCCTCTTTGTTTTACTGTAATATATTTTTTCTGAAATTTTCTTTTTCAGTTTACTGTTTTTTTTTTTGTAAGAATATTTTTGTTCAGTCCCATGTAAATATATCTGCTGTGCATATATTGCACTGACTTGTTTACTGTAGTGAAAACAAATAAATAAATAAATGTTGCAACAGTGTGTGTGTATCTGCAAATATTTCTGTGCATGATACATATTTTAGTATTATGGCAAAGCATACTAAAGATGGGGGTGCTTTTCATTATGCCCAACAGTGTGTAGTTGGTTAGGCAAAAATCTGGTAATATGAATGAAGTGTGTGCCATTTCATGCAAAAGTTTGCTTTTGATAATGCTATGTGTAGTTTCGGTTGCAGTGCTTCATTTTGCAGGATATGAGGTATTTTGCAGTTTGGGTGTGTAGTTTTGTGAATTGTGTTAAGTTTTTTGATAAAACCAGACTAGTTTTAAAAATTGTGTGTTAGCAATTGGAAAAAACTGTAATTAATTTTAATTCAACTCTACAGTTCATAAGTATATTTTTAAAATATGTATATTTTTAAATATATTCCAAAAAATGCTAAATTATGTTTAGAACATATATATATATATATATAGAAGAGAGAGAGAGATTCATGTAATGCTTTTGCAAATGTGATGCAATGTATATTGCAAGGGTAATATATAGTCGTAGTACTATGTCAGTATGTAGGGTTTTTGTGTTATATAAGGGCCATTTGTATGTGTTTTTCAAATGGTTTCATGTACTGAGGAGCTGCAAAGCAAGATTCACTGTGAGTAGTTTGCATGCTGACAAGAGCGATTGTCATATTCTCTTAATAAATATTTTGCAGAGAATAAACTTCACTTAAAGGAGATATATTATGCCCCTTTTACAATATGTAATATAAGTCTCTGGTGCCCCAGAATGTGTGTGTGAAGTTTCAGCTCAAAATACTCCAAAGATCATTTATAATATAATTTAGAAAATGCCCATTATGAGTGGAAGCAGAAACATGCTGTTTAACGTGCCTGTCTCTTTAAATGCAAATGAGCTGCTGCTCCCCGCCCCCTTTTCCAGAATAGAGCTGCGCCATTACAGCTCGGACCTGCTAAAAAAACATCTGTTTTGGTTCTGATTATCATGTTTATCGCGTTGAAATCATGCGTTTTAAACCATATGAGTTTAAACTTCTGATATACGGTTTTCTGAAAGCACACATCCGAAGCACACGCACAGAAAACCGCTGTCACATGGCATGTGAGTACTAAACCAAGTTCTCATCCCCACACAAGTTTACATTAAAAACACACATGAGTTACAAAAAACAGTCGGTTATGTCTGTGAAGGTAAACCGCTAGGAAATAAATCACATGTTTATTTTAGATCTGTGTGGCAGCAGCGTAATATACCGTAAATAAATAAATAATTCCACTGCTCTGTTGTCTCCTCTGAGGCTGGGACTCTAAACAGTGTTCTGTGCTCGTCTGTGCAGCCAAACACAGAACAGTTAGCATGCTTTGCTCAAACTTTCGCCATGGCATTAGAACTAGTACACCGTTGTTCGCTTGTGAAAAACACAATACGGCGCCAGGGGGTGGAAAACTTACAGCTTAAGGGGCGGTAATATTATGAGATCCCTTTGCCACGTCACCAAGGGGGTGAAATCAGACGCGGTCGTTTTCTCAGACACTTGCAGAAAAAGGCTTACCAAAACAAAGTTACTGGGTTAATCTTTTTCACGTTTCCTTGGTTGGTAGATGCACCGGAGACCTGATTATAGCACTTACAACTGGAAAAGTAAGTTTCATGTAGGGCACCTTTAAATACTAGCCTCCTATGTGAGCGTGCCTGCATATGGAGATGCTGCAGATGCGTACTGCATGAGCTCTGGGTTGTTTGTGAGCGAGTGCACGGGATAAATGGAGATGCAAGGAAAAAAGCAAAGCTGAAGCGGAGAACACACATGAAAATGGGAGAACAAACAGCCAATATCTTACCCCACAGTGTAACCCTGGAGGTTAAGGAGGAAGTGTGTTGCGAGTGATTGACAGCAGGAGTTCTCCGCCAGCATTACAGAGCAGTAAGAGATCCGCTGCACAGGGAATGCAGCAAAGCTGCTGGTTATTGATGATTGCTGGGCAACAGCTGACAGGGGAAGAGGCGCTCAGTCTCCGGCTCTCGTCCTCGCCGGTCTGGGCCGCAGATGAGACGGATTTTCTCTGGAGATCTCTGATTGAGCTCTTCTGGAGGACGTCCTGAAGCAGGCATGTGTTCCTCTGAGCCAAACGACGACGGTTTGAGTCATATCTCAGAGTTCAGTCCGCTGTGCGTTGTATTTTGAGCTTCTAAACTGTCATCTTTATTTGTTTAGGCCTACACCGAAGAAAGAAAAAAGGTGTAGGACTGACTTTGCACCCCCACCCCCCCCCCCCCCCCCCCCCCCCCCCCTCGTTTTCATTTGGTTTTGCTAGTAAATTTTAACAGATAATTACAAAGCAAGTAGCATTGAAGTAAATGTGAAATTTTGAAGTAGAAAAACTAAAACAGTATTTTCTTGTAAAAAACAGTCCAATAATCTTTATTAATAAACTTTTTTTTTTTTCAGTGAAGGTTTAAAATGGCAAAAGGCTTCCAGACCTCGACTAACAAACGACACAAATAACAGACATTTGGTTCCTCAATAGCATCGTTTAGAAAATGAATCACTTTGTCAATCAATGCTCTCAATAATTAAATGCCTGGCAGTCTGTTTTCTGTTTGCGGTCTGCCGATACACGCTAAATTTATGGCCTGAGGTAAAGCAGGAAGTCAGTTTTTATTGCTATTCAATTTTTGACTGGAAAGCCAATCATTTGAATACGTCGGTGAGGGCTGGATTAGAGGATTCTGAATTTATTCCTTATTTTCTGGCCAGGCGGATCAATAAAGGCTGTGCTATATCTCAGGCAAACATCATCAGAGACGCTGCTATATGTTAAGCAGTTATCCTCTACAAAACCAATCGCTGTCTCTAGGATCAAACAGTTTGTGTATTATTCGACATCAAATGAGTGTTTTCAGGGCTGGTGGCATCAAGCTGTGCATAGTTAGAAATGAATCCAGTCCACCAATGCAAAGATGATCTGCTGTTCTATTCAAGTGGATTTCAGAGCTAAATATAAGCAAATAATCTGGACAAACGGAAATAACTCCTGACATTAGGAGCAGGGACAGAGTGAGACGGCTCTGCACTTCTTCAAACACGCTCCGCTTGGAGAGGAGACAAGAATACCCTGCAATCACATCAAACCTGCTGTTTAAAGAGACACTTCATCCAAAAATCAATGAATATTCTGTCCTCATTTACTCACTCACGTGTCAGGTTTCATATTAATGTCAGGTTATCATTTTTTTTTTTATTATTTTGTAGTTATTATGTATTATTATTATATAGTTGTAGTTTTTAAACTTCTAGTTTTCATTAACATTTCATTAATATTGTAAGTACACACACGCAAACAAAGAGTTACATAAAGTATGATGTCCAAACTGCTCTTTTCCCACGAAATGACTGTGAATAAAGTGAATGGTGACCATTTTCAAGGCAAGATTTCGGTATTAAATTTAATTCTGTTTCTTACACAAAACACACACATCATAACACTTGGAATATACACACACACACACACACACACACACACACACATATACACACATTTTTTTTTAAGCTTAAAGGAATGATTCACCCAAAAATGAAAACTTTATCATCATTTACTCACCCAAAACAAAAGAAGATATTTTGAAGAATGTTGGTAACCAAACAGTTGACGGTAGCCAATGATTCCGTAGTATGGGAAAAAAACACTACACAAGTCAATGGCTACCAGCAACTGTTGGTTACTAACATTCTCCGAAAGATCATCTTTCGTGCTCAACAGAAGACAGAAACTCATACAGGTTTGGAACAACGTGAGGGAGAGTAAATGATGACGTAATTGAGATTTTCAGATGAACTATTCCTTTAACAGTCTCTAGTCCCCATTCGCTTTCATTATATGTAAAAGAGCAGCTCAGGCTGCTTTTGAGTTTCACAAGAGATGAAACATTTGGAACGACATGATGGAGAGTAAATGATGACAGAAGGGCATTTTTAACGTCAGAGGTTGTGTGAACCGCTGACCACTGGATTGCACAGGCAGAGTCGAACAGCTTTCAGGACTCTCCTCTCAGACTCCTCGGGAGAAAAAGAGAGATGTTGATGGAACGTAGCCATTTCTTTGACCCGCTGGCCTCTCTGGGAGGAAGGCCGGAGACAGGTAGATATATGGCCGGTCTGTTATTGTGAATTCCAGATCTGCTGGTTATCTGGGAGCGTTTTTTAATCTCGGATTCCAGAGACGGTTCACCCGGGGTGTCGCCGCTCACCTTTCCCTGACCTACGGGAAAAGCCAACGAGGGAAAAGAAAAAAGCGGCACCTTACGGATTCCAGGGCACGGATCGGGTTTCGTTTTAATGTCTGTTCACATGTGGGTCGTTTAGAGGGGGAGGACGAGGGCCGTTCCCACAGCAGCCATCCGTTTGGTGACGTCACAGAGCCTGACGAGAAACAGCCGCGTGGCCCTTTCCACCGCATTTATTTTTACTGTTGACCGATGCATCAAAACCTCTCCGAGAGCACGACAGACAAGACAAACACGCATCGCTCCGACAGCTCGCTCACATCCACACAAAGAGAATCACATTTCTGGGAGCTGCTGGAAGGAGAGAGCGCTGATTGAAACCAGATAAGGACAGAATGTAAGTGTAGAGTGGAGTAATGAGGTTCCTCCAGTGTGTGTTTGGATTAGGTGATTACAGACGCCCCCTCTCCATCGTCCCGCTCCAGCTCACCAGTTTACAAGTGCTGAGACTCACACAGACAAAAGAAAAAGAGCTTACATGCATCTTCACCCTTTATTATTATGAATTTTCTAAGCATATCGTGTAGTTGCGCTTGGAGTATAAAACTATTAATTGTATTATGCAATTGGTCATGCATGGCAATGAAACGTGACAAATTACATCATGAAAACAAATTACACATGACATGTGCAAAACTTATTAAGCGCTGGAGAATGACTGCTGTAATCAAAAACCAAGTAAATATTAATAACCGATTACATTCGTGTATTCAGTGTATGCTTTATTTCCTGTGAGCTTTTTGTTTTTCTATGCAATTTTTTTATATATAAAACCCATATTCCATAAGCTGTTGTTTTGCAAAATATAAAACAGCGAGTCAAAATAAATGAATCAGTTAAACACTTCGATTTTTCTTCTTCCCGATATATTCTGATCTTGTAGGGTCATTAAAAGCAAACACTTTCAGCCACTACTGTATATGCAGCATGCAGCTGTTTCGTTTTTTGAAGGGCCGCAGGACCTGACGATGTCCATGAAATTAGACGTACTGACAATCTAACTAACTTTCTCAGCAAGATTACAGTAGGTGTTGTTGCTACAGTAGTCGAGGCCCTTGCAGCTACTCTGAGAATGCACATGTATCTGCGTCGCACCATGACACTGTGTGAAACTAGAAGCATCTGTGCTTTCATGGAGTATGTCTCAGGTCTGGATGACTGTCCGTGCAGATTTCTGAGCTCTTCCCACCGTTTCTGTTCACGAGTTTCAAATGCATTGTCACTTGATGAGAAACGAGGCACTTTCTGTCAGTGAGCTGAAGATTGAATATGTTTTCCCAAACTACGCAGGGCCACGTTTCTATTCCCACTTAGTTTTTTATTTGTTTTGGTGCCACTTTCACAAGCAGGTTGTACATTTTCAAAACTCTTAGTACTAAACTGGCAACAGATTTACTTTTATTCAAACATCACGGCGTGTTTTCAACTGCGCTAGTACAAAATCACAAAGTATCCTTTACACAACAAAATAACTGCCTTTCATCATGCTATTACTATCAAACTTTTGCTTTGCCTCTTTTCTTGCTCAGTTTAATGCGTTTGTCATCGTTTGTTGTTTAGGTAACTTCTAAATAGAAAGAAGATCACACTGTTGTGTTTCGGTGATTAAACCAAATGTTCTCATCACGCATCACAAAGAGCTTGTGTTTTAAAACAATGATCATGTGGACTGAAAATATAGCCTGTATGTGTAATGAAAGCATGAGATCTGGTTTTGAACGATTAGTGTTACCAGTGTGCAGGGGCGGATTTAGTGATTTGGGGGCCCCAGGCAAAATACAGGAATGGGGCCCTATACAATTTCACACATTTACAACCTTGAGGTTGCTTTCAGTGTTGCTCGCTGCTGCACGACCGTGTCCCATAGTTGTCTAATCTTTTAGATTTTTCATGTACATGTTATAAATAAAGGAATAGTATTCGAGTAGGTTGGACGCTAGGTGGTGCGTTGGGGTCATTTGCACTGTGCAATTGTCTACACAACGCAAGGCTGTCTAATTCTAAACTTTAAAACATACATTTATTTATTTTAATTGCACATTTAAATTAAACTGAAGGAAATTATAAATGTACATGCGTAAGGATTATTTTAACCAAACATGAAGTGTGTCTGTGTGGAAAGTGACGAGAAAAACGAGTGCGCGCCATTTAAAAAAATGAAAATAGGCCCTATATAATATGCACTGTTACTTAGTATTAAAATTATAGCTTCAGATGCATGATATTTGTAGGGCCCTATGAAATCCGTTTTATTTTTCCCAAATTAGCCTAAGTTTTATTTTTGCCAAAATCTTTTATTACTAAATACTATTTAGCTACTACAGACGACAACCGCGAGCGTTGCGCGAGCTTAAATAGCAAACGAAACGCGCTTCTGCGCCGTTCATTCCGTCACATTCCGCCTTACACAGTAAAATCCGTTTTTATGAATAGATTCCGTCCCCGTTTTCTACATCGCCCTACTTTTGCTAAGCAGCACGTTCAACGCGGACGCACAGACGGCTGTCGTGCTACTGAACACCAGAGCAACCACTTGTGCGTCCGCGTTGAACGCGCAAATCTCGCACTAAAGCAATTTTAGGGGGCCCTTGGCTTTAGGGGGCCCAAGGAGGTCGCCTACCTTTGCCTAATGTTTAAGTCCGCCTCTGCCAGTGTGATCAGCTTAGAGTTTTACACTAAGAGTTTTAAAAATGTACACCTTTCATGTGGAAATTGCACCACAGTGAGTTAAAGAAACTAATAATGCACCATAACACTATGTGTTTGCAGATTTTTGTTCACAAATCACCGTGCAATCAAATGCATTGATCTACTGGTGCAGAGAAACGATGCGCTCTCTGTCAGTGAGCTGAAGATCGACTATGCGGGGCCACGTTTCTATTCTCACTTCATTCACCTCTTTTATTGCATGCTTAACCGTCGGAATGATGGAATGAATGAGGAATTATCATATCAAAGCTGCGCGTGACATCGCTTCACATGTTGGTTCTTCTCGGCTCTCAGCTTGACATATAGAGCAGTGACGTGTTTAAAGTTTGTTGGCACCGAATCCATAATTTCCCGGCATCCTCCTCCTTAACTGCGGGGACGCGTCGGAGGCGCAGCCGCAGCGCACTTCAGTAACAGCACGTGTGTATATTGCGCCTTTGAAAAGTTTGTCAGCATGACAGCGGCGCTGGGGCTTCTGACACCATCTGTCTCCAGGATCACTGCCAGCCCTATCAGCTCGCGCTCGCAAGTATTCCGCCAAATATTAACATTCTTCCAGCTGTCTGGGGAGAAATATGAAAGTGTTCAATAATCTCCCTCGGTTTTATCTGGGAGCATCCTTCATCCGAGAGCTCGACATTACGGATTTCCATCCCTCACTCAAATGAAAAAGAAGGATATTAATGTTTTGATGCGCATCTTTTTGAAGACGAACCGTGGCGTGGATCGGCGCTGACAACCCATTCTCTGCTTAATGTTTGCCCGAATTATTTCAGTGCACCTCGGGTTAAACGGTGGCGTCACGAATGACTGCAGATGAATTTGTTTTGTGTGCGAAACAATAACGCGAGGATGCGGGGGAGGCTTACATGCGCCGTTTAATTGCATTACAAGACCCACATTTAAGAGAAGAATGCGAAACATGAGAGGCGTGATTTTACAGCGGACGCGCGCGCAAACAAGAGCCTCCAACCTCAGATCGATTTGAGCATATCAGTCACAATGCCCTATCAGCGAGGCGCAGGGTAACCTGATTTTAGGCAGAGTTATGGGATTTGCGCGCGGGGCTTCCAACAAAAGGCCCGCGTTAATCGCTGGCAGCGGCGCGGCGGCGCTCGGAAAGCCGGTTACGGGGCGCTCGCTTGCCGGGGAAACGATTGCGCGATCCGCGAGGAACCGGCTGCCACTGGCGATGTTCCTCCTGCGGCTGTACTTGTCAGGTGTAATCATTTTGTTGTGCTTAATGTTTTATGCAAATGCGCTCGGGTAGGGTTGTTCGGGGGCTTGTGGGTGTGCGGCGCGCGCATCGCATCACGGGGGTGTGTTGTTGTTGTTTTTGTAGCCGCTCGGAAAAAATATTTGCATTCCTCTGAACGCCTCGCCCTGGTTATTGCGTCAGGGGTGTGTGTGCGCGTGTGTGAGATCGCAGGACACGCATCATTCCTGATGAAGAGCGTCAGGATACAGCAACGGCCTCCTCATCCTCACCTCCGAACTGAGACACCTGTGCATCACTAAAGCCACGCATATCAAATGATGGTAGCACGGTATTGTACAGTTACCATAGTCATGTAGCCTACTCTGGTGTTTACTTCAGAGATGTGTACTGGTTCTGCCATGCAAATCCAAAAATATGTCCATTAGTGAAGATGCACTAGGATGCACATGCACTATACCACTGATGCACAGCTGTGCACAGAGGGAAGAAAAATACAATAAGACTATAACAGCATCTGCGTGAACTACAGTGGTGCATGTCCATTTATGCATCTAAACAAATATATGAATAACTGGAGATGTATTAACTTGCTTGATTAAAAGACCTTATGGTGCGTTCAAGTCCTCCTGGGACGTTTGTGTTTATGTAATTACGACATCATATGTGCGTCAAAATCACTTTGATCAGAGAAAAAGGGTGATACACCTTTTTTGCATAAAATTGAACAAGATTTTTTTAAACTACATTCACAAAATTATGATTGAAAAGCATGCATTGGGTGTGTTTTTGCGTTGAAACTGGTGAAAGTGACATGTGATCTAGAACCTTTACCCAGTGCACCTGTCTGCGCTCACTAAGGGCGACGTGTATCACAGTTCATGTCTGATTACTGTAACATAATGCATCTGTTTAACTCCTTTCATTTTTTGTTAAAGACTGAATGTTTACAACAAAAAAAGAGATGTGAGATGAATCATATATGCACACTTACAAAAATCTATAAATATTAATAATACATGGTATATTTCTATTTAAATATAAATATTATAAGTATGTTAGCACATCGTCCTTCACACAATAGAAGTGTTAGTTGCTGCTTTATTAACGGCGCTCTGGCAAAATAATATTTCCTATTATATTATCTGTCAACACTGACCAGTGCAATCGCAGCGATGAATTAATGCCTAAAGCCGATTATTTCTCTCCATGAATAAGGAAGGCAATCATCACTAAAAATCAATGAAGAGGAAAATATCCCAGGCACGGAGCAAATGTAACATGGCCTGCAGTAACTCCTTCCCCTTTAACCGTTTTATTTTGCCGATATCTCTTTTATGGTTCATTATCATCATCAGATGTGATGTGAAAATCAAAGCTGAGGCTGCGAGCTCATCTTTAGCCTGAGGTTTCTCTTCATTTCTGCTGGAGTTTGCTGACAGATGGACTGTAGGTAGAGCAAAGGCGGATTCTCTCTTCTTCTCTGATCTCAGATCAGCAGCAGCGTTATAAAGCTGGGTTGTTTGCAGACAGCATCAGTGGCGTTATTTCCCAATCTGCTTCCTCAAAGCTGCTTTCAGGAGACACGCACGAACGTTTCTGCTTCCAGACGAAGGTCTGATGTGTGAGCGACAGCACTGACTCGTCTGAACTGATATGGAGCCATCAAAGACCATAAAACAGTCATATTCGGGTCCATTAAACAGCCCTATTTGGGTCCGCGAGGTGCTGAGTTAAATCCCGTTAAGATGAATTTCAGCGTAACGCGCCGTGATGTTTCACTTTCTTCTGAAAGCGTAATGAGGGCAGAGATTTACACGGCGGTCTGTAATCACATCAGATTGCTCATCTGATATGGAGGCCTTCAGAAAGTTCACCTCCATTATGGGCCTGTACCGCTGGTAATGACATTGCGGCTGCGATCGTTCCTCTAGTAAGTTAATAACAAATGAAGGCCATTGTTTTCATATGCGTGTGGTATGCGTGTGATATGCGTGTGGTATGTGTGGTGTGTGTGTGTGGTGTGTGTGTGTCGTTTGGTGTGTGTGTGTGGATCCAATGTCATCAACTACAGTGAAATCTCGTGATATTACAGGTATATCATCTCCCTCTGACATGCTCATAAAGCAGAACATACAGTAATTAATTTTGCCAGAGAGAGCGAGACAGACGCTATAGAGACGCTAGAGAGAGAGAGAGAGAGAGACAGGGATGAGTGAAATGGCAAACATTCACTCCAAACAAACACATGATTCTTACGCTGTCACAAAAGTTTTAGCGCAGGCCTCACACGCGTCTGATAAAACACCAGAAAGTGATTTTCATGTTCTAGAGGTGTCTGACAACGCATGAAGAAACCCATCAGCGGCGAGACGGCGTGAAGAGATTTCACTCACCAACTACAGACATGGATGAGGAGAGCGAGATCAAGAAAAACACAGACGCTAACCTGCCTCCAGTAGCTGACCTGAAAGAGAAAACTGACCACTTTACACTAATGTCCACTTCATAGTGCTGAGAATGCAGTGTGTGCTTATGTTGTGTAATGAATCACACTCACACACACACTTCCAAACACAACGCCCCTCAACACTGAGCTTGAAGCGACTGCATTCACACTGGCTTACAGTTCCCGAATTCTGTCTTTTGCATTTTCCCTGATCTGGATTCGGTTTGAATGCTTTCATTAAATTTGAGCAATCAAAAAGCATGTTGGACCCGAAACGTGGCTTCTGTTTTTGGCCTGGGGGCTGAAAATAATATCAATAAATATTTTACAGACTGCAGTTGTATGTCACCAACCACAGATAAACAAACTATGAACAAAATCTGCCACATGTGAAAAAAGTTTAGCACATTAAAAAGCTATTGACTGATGAAAATGCAAATTTTTGCTAAAAATCCATTTAACTTTAACCTTAACACATAAATAATTCTATGATTAATTTTATTAAGGATGAGACCTCATTTGCAGACCACTGCAAACCGGTAAAACTGCACTGCAAAAAGTGATAAATGGTTAACTAGTTTAGTTCAAGTCAAAAATATTATTTAATATCACTGCACCAACCTATATATAAAAATGTATACCAACAACACTCATTTGTTGGGCTAAATTAGGTAGAAATTGCTTTTTAAGGTAATAGGGCAGTTACCACAACTTTTTACCCCTTTTTTTTTTTTACTTTTTAACGCATTTTTTATTTTGTCCATGGTGGCCACTTGGCTAGTGACTACACGACTGCACCTTACAATAGACTTTATATAGATACTATTTTATTCAATCCAACATGTGAAATTCCACCTTTTGGTAACACTTTATTTCGATAGTCCACTTTAGACTTCTAGGATCTAACAGCAGTACTTTTCACTACATGTTCAACCTAGCAATGTTAGTAATAGATATTAACAGTACTGTCTCTTATATTTCTTCTAACCCTTTCTTTTTGTCACCTTATTCTACTAACCCTAAACCTACCCTAACCGTCTACTCTGAGAGTTAGTAGACATGTAGATGCAAATTAATAAGAATTAGTTATACAGGGGTAAGATTTCGACATGTAGTTACAAAGTATATTACTTATATTAGTAGAATGTCCTTAAAGTGGACTATCGAAATACAGTGTAACCCACCTTTTATCTGTAATTCCATTTTTGTGAGGCTGTTTTTCAGAAATCATCAGCGAGTCTGAGCCGCAATACATCACTGGATATGCAGAGTTCAGAAACACTTCACAAGATTGTGTTACCACACAGAAAATAAGCCCTCAAATATCACTGAGGGAAGATAAAAACCTCTTTTTTTGGCTTTCATATGAAAACGCAGTGCTGGGCTTTGAAGCGGGTGGGCCTGCTGAGGACACGAATGTTTTTAATCACAATGTCCTCCAGCGAGACGGCTTTGTAGAGCTCATCTGGAGAGGAGGACATTTGTTTGACACCATCTTTAAACATTACAGCATTCAAATACAGAGCTGGAATATTTATTTCAATAACCTTCACCCTGCCGAGAGCGGCACAGGGAAAACACGCGAGACTCCTTCACACTTCCTCAACAAACAGCAGCTTACAACCCTGATGCTGTTTGTTTTCAGCCACTGAACATGTTCAGTCTGTGTTTGTCGGCTTTGTCGTGGGATGTTTGACTAGTTCCCACAAACCCTGATGTAATCTGGCTTGACAATGAGGTAAGCGTTGCTGCCGACTGCACAGAAACAAACCTGCAACAGCCTCGACATGCTTTCTAACCTTAAGATCCGCTCTGATGCAGTGGAATCACCATCTTTCCCTAGCTGCTAACTTCACGTTCTGCTACAACCCCGTCATTTTCTCACACATACCTTCCTGAGGCTTCCTGAACAAGCGATAGTGTGTTCAGCCAAAAATGAAAGTTCTGTCATTATGTTCTAAACCATTAGGCTTTCCTTCATCTTCAAAACACAAATTAATTGTTATTGCAACCTGAGAGATTTCTGGCTCTCCATCAAAAGTCAATTAGAACAAAACTCTGACTCTTAAAGAATTTTTAGAAGTAATCCATATGAATCTTGTATGTGATGAACAGATTTTTAATTAAGTTAAAGCTTGTATTGACATATTAAAATCGATCAATGCACATACAATGAGCGTATTAAATATGGTAAAGCACAACATACACCCAAATTTCACTTTAAATAGGCACCCCTCTTAAAGGGATACTTCACCCAAAAATGAAAGTTCTGCCATAATTTACTCACCTTAATATTGTTCCAAACCCATAAGTCTTTCATTCATCTTCGAAACACAGATTAAGATACTTTTATTGGAACCTAAGAGATTTCTGGTCCTCCATTGGAAGACTATTATACACTCTAAAGAATGCTGGGTTGTTTCAACCCAACTTTGGGTCAAATATGGACTAACCCAAACGTTGGGTTAAATTTTTACATTAAAATTTTAACCCAAAATTTGGGTTAGTCCATATATTCTCGAACCCCCAAAGCTTTTGCTCAAAGTTGGGTTGAAACAACACAGCATTCTTTAGAGTGTACCAAAACTTTGACACCTAAAAAATATGAAAAATTATCACTTAATGTGATGAAAAGATTAAAATTATCTAAAGAATTAAAGCTTCTAAAAATTGATCAATGCACACTGAGCTCATCAAATATGGCAAGGTGTAAAATGCAAAATTCATCATTAAAATCCAATTCTTAACACACAAGCTCCTTGTCTCAAACGGCACATCATCCACGACCCTTTTTGACTCGTTTTTGACCAGTGCTTTGAAATGCTGGAAATGCAGAACTCTATGAACTAGTCTAAATTGTGGAGACTTTCTAGCAGTCTGAGAACAGTCTTGGCCATGTTTCTGGACTGTTTAGAGGACAAACACATGAGGCTGAAGCTCCTTGTCCCTCCTGCGTTCCTCACCCATTGGTCACGGCGCTGTGGAACGCTGGGAAACACGAGGGGCTCGCCTCGTTCAGTCACAGGTGTTTCCCATTTCTGAATCTCTCAGTGCAGCACAGTTTTGGGTGACAGGATGGATGTGCGGCGCTATGCCCCCCGCAGGCGTCTCTGACAGGCCGCCGCTCATGTTTATCTGCGGCACAAACCAGTGCGGATCACACTACAGCACCCAGTGAACCCAGGGACGACACATGTTTTTAACATCAGACCTTCTTCTGTCCCATCATCATCATCATCTCCCGAATAACAGAAGAGATACACCAACAGCTCGCTCGTTATTGAGTATTCATTTGAGGTATTGACAAGTGAGAATGGAGCTTAAAAGAGTAGCGTCAAACTTCCAGAATAAAAATGTCCTGATCATTTACTCTCCCTCATGTCATCCAAGATGTTCATGTCATTCTGTCTTCTCTTCCCAGAAGACACTCCCCCCCTTATCGCACGATCCACGTCGAGATTAAGGGTATTATCTTGAGAAACCATGGGCATTTTCTAAAAATAAATAAATAAGAATGATAGGTTTTAACACAAATGTGTGTCTTGCACGTAGCTACAACGATGCAAGATGTTGCATTTGTGAGGTAAAAAGTAACATTTTTTTTTATTTTCTTAATTAATGCTGTTCAGTGTCTTTGACACAATCTGTATTGTTAAAAGCGCTATTATAAATAAAGGTGACTTGACTTGGAATAGACTCAGCGTGGGATGTTCGGTGCCCGAGGTCTTTGAAGATTAGGGCGGGATTTTAGGGATTGGGGGCCAAGGCAAAAATATAGGAATGGGGTCTCTTATATTTGCCAAACATAGTAGATCAGCATTGAGGTTCCTTTGTGTGTGATGCTTGCTGATGTAACAATGGTGACCCCATCTTTGTCCAATGTTTCAATTTTTCATGTACCATATTGAATGGCTTTGTCATGCTGTAGTTTAAACCACGATGAATAGCCAATTGATTACAGTTTGCACCAAAACAAAATAATTTAAAATGATAAACCTCACAATTGAGCCTTTAAACCATTTGTTAAGAATAGAGATGAGTCGGAAGTATAAATTATGATGTTAATTTAAAACAGGGTTACGTGGGTGGATTTTCGCATTGGTCTGAAAAAAAACTGCAGACGGGATTATTGAAAATGAACATTCATTCTCTGCCAGAAGGAGGCGCTTTTGGAACATCAGAAAAACTAGCGGTTTCCCGGAAAGGCTATGTAAACAACAGCAGAGATCTCGATAACGATACTTTATCAGATAAAAATGAAAATGGTCACCGAAACTTTTCGAAAGACAGGCCGTGACCCTTGTACTGTAACCGTAGTAAATCTTGAAGTAGTGTAGAATGACGGAAATAATAGATAGATCGAGGAGGGGAGGAAGAGTCCACTGGAGTTTACACAGCGTAAGCTGTGTGCAAAGCTGTTCTCATTACCTAAACTTTAAAATACACTTATTTTAGTTATTTTAACTACAAATTTAAAGGAAAATGAAAAAGAATGAAATGGAAATTATACATTTACACACCTAAGGTTTCTAGCAACCAACAGTAATCGCGTATGCGTCCTATACTGGGGGCCTTCTCTTAAAAGAGTAAGACGGCGATTTAAAACAATATACCCGAAATTACATATTGCTCAATCTTACAGGTTCAGATGCATGATATTTTTATTTGCTACAAGCAGGATACACGAGAAGTGTGTTCAACCCGGACACGCAGACGGTTGTCGTGGTGATAAACACTGTAAAAAGCAACCATTCTCATGTCAGCGCTTAATGCGCATCTCGTATATGAAAAGCATTTTAGGGGGCCCTTGGCTTTTGGGGGCCCAAGGCGGTCGCCTGCCTTTGTCCGCCTCTGCATTGAAGCTGCACTGAAACTGTGATTTGATCTTCAGCCCATTGGTCACCATTGAATTCCATTATATGGAGAAAAATCCTGGAAAGTTTTCCTCAAAAACCTTAATTTCTATGCGACTGAAGAAAGAAAGACATGAACATCTTGGATGACATGGGGGCGAGTAAATGATCAGGAGATTTCTATTCTGGAAGTGATCTACTCCTTTAAGATCGGAAGTGATCTACTATGTTTTGATCATCTTTCTGAATCTGATCCGGACGGAGTCTTCGACAAAAACGTGATTTTCTCAGCTTATTGTTCAAAATGTTGCTTGTTTCATGAAACTTACCCACATTCACGTGTTGATAAAAAGTAATGCATGAAGCAAGAATAAAATGTTTTTGTTGTGTTTTAAAAGCAAAGCTCGTTCTTTCTTAATTAAATATTAATGGTCCAGATATCCATTAAAACAATTGTTGTTTATATAGGGTTTTGTTTTTTTTGTGTTTGTGCTTTTGGGGAAAAATTTGTTGAAAATATTTTTAAAAAAATTGCGGGACGGTGGGCAAAAAAAATAATATAAATAAATAAATAAAAATCAATGCTTTTTTTCTTCATATTGTGTTAATGTTCAGTTTTAATTTTTTGGTTTTGATTTTTCATCATTTTTATGTGCTTTATGTAATGTGTATTAGAGTTTATTTAAAAAATAATAGTACTATTTGGTTAATATAGGTTCAGTTTCAATTTTTAGTTTTTATTTATTTTCAGTTAGTAATTTTAGTGCTTTAACTTTAATGAAAATGTTTACATTTTCATATTTCAGCTTTATTTCATGTTCTTTTCCATAAGGTTTGAACAGTTTTAGTTAACAATAATAACCCTGGAGTGAACTATCCCTTTAAGTCAATAAGTTGCTCTAAAAAAATGTCCATTGTAAAATAATTTAATAAAATACAAATAAATAAATACAATTGACTAATGCATGGATCTTGTCTATAAATGAGAGTAAATCTGTTCAATATCAGTATTATAAAACAACAAAACATCTACTTATTTTAGAGTTATATAAAGAATATTTGCTATTAGAAGACACGTGCTCCTCTTTGCCTCGTTGTGTGCAAACAACAGTCTTCTGAAAATCACAAGCTCCGGTCTGATTGGCTGGATTCTCAACCTCAGGAGTCACTATCACATGTTTATATCAGTCCATGTTGTTAAATTTGACAAAGTTTGTCATACTGTGGCATCACATCTTTGAAATATTTTGGCATTTTGATCAAGACATTCAGTAGCAAGTAAACTAGATATTGGTACAGTTGTATTTTATGTATGTTGGCTTACTGCCTCTTTTCAGTACGCGAACATTTTCAGTCTGTCTTTCATATTGGCACATGATGGTCATCAAACACCACAAAACAAAGTTTTGCTGCAGGTCTACAGTCGTTCAGGGGTTCTAAACAGGCGGATCTGTCATTAGGATCTGATCTGCTTATATATAATATATAACACCAGGACAAAGTGTCAATGAGTGTGCCATGGTATCACTCAGTTTACAAGAGTTCTTACAAACAGCGGCAGGGCACAGAAGGGTCAGTCACGCCGCAGAAATCAGAGCTGTGGACATATGGAAGGACCTACGTGATGACTGATGCTGCTGGTAGGTACGAAGTCACTGAAGTGACGCAACCGAGTCATTAGCTTTCACGCCGACCCGAAGGTTTCGCAGTGAGAAAGTGTGAAGAATAGGCAGGCGTTGAGGAGGGATGGGCGGTGAATGACAACGCTGGGATAGCCCTCACTCCCCACTGTTAATGGAAGACAGAATTACAGGACTGGCTGTGGAAGGCAACAACTGGATTAAAACGCAAAGACGTTGACAGGACTGACGACGGCCAACTTTATGGCTCATTAGAGGACGCGGCTGGAATATTCAAAGAACATGGACGGGACATCCAGCTCTCCTCATTGAACATTATCCTAGGGAAACCTCTTATTTTCCTCTTGACAAGTCTGTGTTGGTATAACAAGTAGAGCTGTCAGGAATTCAGGGTGCTTACGACTGACCGCGAGATGCTGGAGAAAGTCCTTCTGTGCTTTCAAGTTTAGGGCTAGCTTTAACAGGAATAAGATGAAGGCACCGAAGGACAAAAGCAGAGAAGTGGAAGGGACAATAATCTTACGATAGATTTCTATATTTTCACAATTCTAGGTAGGATATCAGGCAAATACAGTACTGCATGCGTAACAATGAGACTGTCCCATTGCCCGGGGAGAGCAACGGAGTTATGATAATCAAAAATCGATGTGTGTTTTGTGGAGAAGACCCAAACTAATTGTGAATGACACCTTAAAATACAAAATCTAATCCTGTAATCCATAATCCTGCATGTTGGGATGAAAAAGTGTTTGCTAGTGTCCAAAACACACTGTGAAGAGTGGTAAAATGGATCTACAAGGTAAATTCGTGCTGAAATTTCGGTCACGAATTGCTACATTATCAAAAATGACTGTAATTTCCAAACACTGAAAATTAGTTCCTCTTCACCAGCAACCAAATCCCATCAAGGATATAGAAATCAGTAATCAGCGCCGAGTGTGAATAAACTGAATCGATTTCACCTTGCAAAGGGCGAGAGCCTAGCAGGTGTATGAAGTGGAACGTACTGTTTTATAGTTACCATGCTTAAAAAAAATCCATAAAAGTCAGGTAAAAAAACCGCAGCTGTGGTTGCCGGAATTTTATCGTAAAAACTACAGTAGCAACGTTTTAGGTTTAACTAACTTACAGTAAATACCGCATTCACTAACGACTAATGTTATATAAACCCTATGAAGTACTGACACGGTTGAGCTTGACATACACAGATAACCACCAGAATGCTCGGAGGGATTGAGGCAAGTTCATTGCCCGATGAACAAAGCCCAGCACATAAGCAGGCGTTTAAATAATAACATACTACAGAAGGTGAAGGACGCTCCGCTGTAGCTTCAAAGCGTTGAAGAAGGTGAAAACAATATTATGGGTCGATACATTAAGAAAAAACGCAAATTGGAATGGGAATTCTGGGTAATGCAATTTAAAGCGTATTCACTGTAAATTAGATGGGTCTTTTTCACTTCCAGAAACGCGTAGTATACTACTATAAAATAATGTCCAGTACAGTAAGTCCGATACAGTTTTTCAACGTAGTGTGATAGTTGATAGGGTGGAAGGAGGATGTCACGTTAACGCTTAAAAGGTTTACTGGTAGCATTTTTACGCTTTACGTGTAAATCAACAGTCATTTTTTACAGGTAGAGAAGTGCTTAATTTAATGCACTGGGAAAAAATATTGGTTTGATTATTATAATAATGCAACATCTAGTGAGCTATCTCTGGATAGAAAGTAAGAGAAGTAGAATTTATGTGCAAATACACATAGAAGGTGCCGCGGTATTGAGTTTGACAAACTGTGTTTCGTAGAAATAACAACTGGGTCTAATGGTGAAAAGCAGATTTGGCGTGTCTGTCTCCCGACGTGTGTGAAGTTGAGCTTAGATAGTTATGGACTGTTACGCCGCTGATTGAATTGTGCAAAAGCTGGAGTTTGTGGAGGTTACCTTCATTGGTAGATATTATGTTGATACAATCGTTAAAAAATCTGAAAAATATGGTTGTTTGTGGGTCATTCGACCAGCAAGGAAATGAGAGTTTAGGTTCTTCGTGCCAAACACCACGTACAGATGGGCACTGAATCTAACTCATAACACAAGGCATAATGGAAGGAGGGAATATGCCAGGCTGTGTGTGCTGGTTGTAGAGGTCGATTACGGGAGCGGGCGGGAGTGGTGCGATGAGGCCTGCTCGTCCTCGCAGTTAAAATCCACGGTGTTGTAAGCGGATTAGTAGTCGGGTTGGTTTAGTCAGAGGCCACACAAATAGCAACCGCGATGGTAGAGCGCCGGAGTAGTATAGTATGATTTTTAGACTTGGGTTTTGATTTCAAAATGGCGCAGGATGGACATCGAAAAGCGAGTCCTCTAGGCATCTTTCAACCTGCGGATTGCATGTTTACAAATCAGAAAGAGATAATAATTATTTCAGGTCAGCTGAAATTAGAGTGCTCTCCGCTTGTGGGAAAAAAAATTTATAGCGCTTGAAAAGATAAATTGCCTTATTTTTTGTTAGGTCTAATAGTGGAGTTGTGTTGCAAGTGCTATTTAAAACCTGCGTTGCTGACTAACAATCCTCTTTTAACCTTATAAAGCTTTTGATGCAGAATCACGATCAAAGAAGCTAAAAGAGACTAACTGAAAGAGAGCCTAGTTAAAACAATAGCCGGGTTGAAGGGTGGCATGGAGAAATAATGTCTGTCAGGACTCTGACATGCGCTGCTTTTATCAATCGAATAGTTTATTTTAATTAAATTCAATATTGAGTTCTGTTAATGAAATGTAAAGGAAGTCCTATAAATGATAAAACAACGCAGATGTGGATAATTAGATGTATCTATTGAAGAGTGACAGAACAATTAGTTTTACAATTAGCTTCATATCTGGACACTGTCAACAAAAGTCAACCATTTTTCAAAAGTGCAGAAAGTACAAAGGTTTAATTAAAGTGCAACTCAGATCTCAATTAATGGAGTCAGTCAGAACACAGAGAGAAGACATACAGTACATTCTTGACCACTGTTAAAATCAATCAGACGTGAACAAACTCCATGACGCTTTCAGCACACAGCTACAAATACACATTTATAACATTTGCCATCTAAATATAGAGCAACAAACAGCCTCACATGGAATCACACAGTCAATCAAACCTGACTGTATTCGCTTTCTTTTATTTCAGGTCTTACTGTGAACAAAAGCACTTCCTTACAGCTGACGTCATCAATCCCTCTTATTATTAGCCACGTCCAGTAATGTTCATACGTCCCACCCTGCATTGTTTCCCTCAGAAATACGTCACATCATGGGTTACAAACGCTGCTTCATGTGGACTTTGTAATCTTTGTCCTCTGACAGACTGTAAATCATGCAGCGATTGTGTCATTATTTTGAGTAATTCTGCATATATATCTCTGTTAGTGTAACACTGCCCAGCATTGTTCCTGCTTCCACGGCACAGGAGACGCCTTCATGAGAATATTTATAGTCACTCAAAAACAGCCAAGACAGGAATATAAAAGCATGTAAATAAAAATATAGAAAAAAGCGTCTTCTCTATGGAAGCGCTGTAATGCTGCGGAGGTTGAAGCGGGATGGCCCGAGACTGTTTCGAGAGCGGCGCTTACTGCACAGCGATTACCTGGTATAGTGAGAATAGAAGAGAGAGAGCAACGAGACGAGTGTGTTTCTATCTGTTTCATGATTATCGAGGAGTGAGGAATTTAGCACTGTCGATTGTAAATGCTGATGAGGTGTGGTTAAGCAGCAGGTGTGAGTTCATGAGGTCAAGCAAGCGATACGCACACAGTCGCATGAGTTCGGGAGTGCTAGCTTCACGCGTGTGATCAATGAAGGGCATGTGTGGTTAGATGGAGTGAAAGATTGACAACCAGCTGTTAAGCTACAGACACATCGTCATTAATAAGCCACAATCACTCATCACACACACACGGCCGGCCACGACACACGCCACACAAGAGCGACACTCGCATCCAACTGGCACAACTACTCATTCATAACTCACTCACACTCCACAACACAGTGCTATAAACCTGACAACAATTGTCTTATACTTGCGAGTGTGCTGCATTTAGTTATGGAGGATGGCATATGTGCAGATATTTTGAGTTAACCACATTGTGACATAATTTAGGATTTTAGTTCCAAAAGATTGATTTTAAAAATTCTGAGGATTTTTAAGTGATAAAAAAATGTATTTAGACTTTGTTACTAATACCAGGAATGCATGCCGTACTAAAAGTCAACTGTGTCCCTTGGCATCTATAACTCTCAGGTGTTGGATAAGAATGCGTGCAGAAAAGGTCAATTAAGGGAGCAACTGCAACAGAAGAGACCTGTATCTTGCTCTGTTGTTTTGTCCTGGCGGGACGCGTCTCTCTGGCTTGTGTAGAGAATATATGATAGGGCTGGTAACATGGAAATGAATGAATCTAGTTTAAATTTGAGCGTGATAGAGGCGTAATTTTGATGGGTGTCCCCGACGAGAAGCAGCACTAGAGCTGCACACTGCCACCTCTATAGCCCCCTTTAATAGGTAGTGACATGAGTAACCTGACTGACCACGAGCCGTGGAACTGTCTAGCGACGACGTTTAACCCCCCGCAGAAAAACCATGAGAGGAAATTAAGAGCAGCACATAAGAGCAGCACATGAAGGCACATACTGATCGATCGAGAAACAAAATCTGGTATCCAAGAGGATAAAACACATTGTTGCATCATCTTACAAACATTAATTGGCAGGGTTAATTCTGAAGATCACGCCCTATTACCCAGCAAACACAGGTGTTCAGAGGAGCCGTTCCTCAGCGTTTGCAGGCCAGTGGTGGGTTACTCCGGACACATTATTATGCATCTCAACACACACACGGTTTGAGAGAGGAACGCAGCACAGAACAACACACATCCTTATAACTGTGCTCCAAACATTCACACAAACACACACACCCATCAAGGTTTGTTTTTAGGTTTAGGGGATTTCTCCATAGGCGTAATGGTTTTTATACTGTACAGATCGTATTTTCGATTGCCCTACACCAACCCTACCCCTAACCTACCCCTCACAGGAAACTTTCTACATTTTTAGATTTTCAAAAAAACTCATTCTGAATTATTTATAATTAATATAATTAACACACACACTCTCACACTCACACACACACACACACGGGGCAGAGCACAGGGGTCCTGTAGAATGCTGTGGACAGCCAGCAGGGGACAGTAGTAAGTTACAGACGGATGGAGGCGCCTGCAGGAAAACTGCAAACAAAAGACTTTCTTTGTTGCTCCAGATAATGAAAGAATGCCGGAGCAGCTACTTCACAAAAGAGCCGCACAACACGGCGGCCAATAACACACAGAAACAGCCCTGAGTTTATAAGATCACACCGAACGCTAACCGAGCTGCAGAAACACAAAAACACTTCATATTCCCAGTGGAACGAGAGCAGGCACTCAAAGTACATCTCACTGAAAACAATCAAAAAATAAATAAAAATATACAAACATCTGCATGCATTTTATTCCCCAGCAGGAGTTAGACGTATGCTTCACACAACTTACCCTGAATGTGTGAAAACAGACATTGATATCATCTGCTTCCTAAAACCAACAAACACAGGAATGTAACATTTATTTCCCAGTTAAAGAAGGAAAAGAAAACAAGGAAAATTACACTACATACAGCAAACATTAGAAATTATGGAAATCTTTCACAATCATTTGTACACACACACTCACTATAAATACTCATACAGTAATAGCATTCAGTTTCCTTGTAGCTATAATTATTCTGCTACTATTTACATTTACATTTAGAAGATTTTTGAAATTAGAAGATTTGAATAAAAAATACAGAGACAGTACATGATTTTAATTTATTTTAAATTGTAATTTATTTAAATACATTTCTAAACATATACAATTTATACATATACAAAATAGATAAATTAAATGGTAAAAATATGTGCATAAAAATCCTGCAATATATATTTTTTTAATTCTGCATAAATACAAAAAAAATATAGAATTGTAGGTTGTATTCATATAAAATACAGAATGACTTTAAGGTTATTTGTGACATTAATTTGGCAGTGAATAACATGAAATGAAGAGATCCTGAAGCACACAGCAGTATGAATGTGTGTATTTAGCTAAAGTCCATCAGTTTATGGATTCTACAGAATAAATGTAATAATGAATGTGCAGATTAATATCCAGTGCGCTTCATTTTCCTGACACACACACACACACACACACACAGTGGAGTGTCACTGGGTCGCTTGTGTTTCTGTCTGTTAAAATAATGAGTGTGTTATTATGAGCTGCAGTGTTGGTGATGCTGTGGCTGCTATCAGCGCCGCTCTTCAAATACAAACACATTTGTCAGAGTTATTGACCTTTATCTCTGCACTTTCTTGACAGCCTTCTCCAGTTATTGACAATACAAACACAGGGCAAAGCATAACCTTTCATTTAGCCACCCGTCTGCCTCTCTCTGTCTGCCTCGCTCTCAAAATGTGTTTAAATAAGACGCCGCACAATGCCTCTGCTCATATCTGCCATTATTCTCTGCTTTAGATTTCACTGGATAATGCCATTAGAGAGACACAATGCCCAAATCTTCAGTCTCGCTGTGACACGGCGAGGGCTGCTTGGCTGTTTGTTTGCTTGCCGTGTCAGGAATATCATGGGTTTTCAATCGCTCTCGTATGCAAACATATCAACCACAAAAGCATTACTGCACCAGCGCAGGAAAACAACAACTGCAGAGAATCACAGGAGCAGATGTGAAAGAATGCAGTCGAATACTCCTAAAAAGTCCAACCTCAGACGCTAATAGATTCATTTACTGAGCTTAAAAAGCCATGCACAATGAAGACAGATGAGTGAAAACACTCTAATGATGGCCCTGAGAAATGACCGCATGCGAAAAACATGTGCATCTCCTTCGGAGACTAACACTGCATTTTCAACGTTTGCCGTTAATCATCGCCAAATAAAGACATCAAACAATATTTAATAATGAGAAAAATGCCTCCAGGATATTAGAAATGATGGCGAAAAGAGGGAAAAAAACCCAGCGCGAGGCGTGACGACACAGACACACACACACACACACTCTCCTATATGCTCGCAAACACACACACAAACAAACACAACTATCTCTTCACACACACACAAACAAACACACACTCTCTCTCTCACACACAAACACACAAAAAAACAACACTCTCGCTCTTCCTCTACACACACCACACACACACACACTATCTTCTCACACCCACACAAACAACACACACTCATCTCTTCACACACCCAACTCAACACACACTCTCTCTTGCACAAACACACACACACACACTCTCTCAAACACACACACACAAACAAACACAAAAAAACACACACACACACAAACAAACACACACTCTCTCTCTCACTCACACACACACACACACACAAACAAAAACACAAACACCTCTCTCTCTCCCTCGCTCACACCACACACAAACACAACACTCGCTCTCTCACTCACAACACAAAACAACACACACTCTCTCTCTCACCACACACACAAACAAAACACACACTCTCTCTCTCACACACACACATAAAAAACAACACTCTGCTCTCACACACACACAAACACCACCACGCCTCCCACACACACACAAAACAAACACCCCACTCTTCTTCACGCCCAACACAACCCAAACAACACAACAAACACACCACCACACACTCTCTCTCTCTCACTCACACACACAAACACACACACACTCTCTCTCACACACACACAAACACACACACACACTCTCTCTCACCACACACACAAACCAAACACCAGCTCTCTCGCACACACCACACAAACAAACACACACACACACACACACATTCACCTGCTGTCTCTCTCTCACACACACACACACACACACACACACTCTCTCTCTCTCTCTCACACACACACACACACACTCTCTCTCTCCACAACACAGCCCTAACACACACACTCTCTCTTCACACACACACACAAAAAAAGAACACACTCACACACACACACACTCTCTCACACACACACACACACAAACACACACACACACACACACACACAAACACACACACAAACTCTCTCTCTATACACACACACTCGCACACACACACAAACAAACACACACTCTCTCTCTCACACACACACACACAATTAAGCTTGCATAATGTTGATTCTCATAAGTTTAGATCAGCGAGACGCTCACCACGTTACACACAGAAACGCGTCTGCCCTAACGAGGCCACACTGTCAAGGTTTTAATGCTGGCTCTGGAATGGTGTCAGAGTAATTAGTACTTATAGCAGAAGCGGCCTGATTGAGCGTCGCAGGAATCAAAGGCGGCCGACAGCACGCGCCGTTACTTCAGTCACGCGCATCACAGCGAGCTCCGACAGAGATTAATGAGCTCGAGCCGCACTCTTTGTTCCGGCGCGCGGACATTTAGTGTGAAATACAATCCAAAAATATTATCTGTCCCCAATTAATCCAGCAAATTTGCTCGCACCACACATGTTGTTTGGGCCAATTTACAACGATGGGGGAGGATGTCGCGAGCACAATTACATTTAATTACCTGCCATCTAATTACGTTCATTAAAAGCTAATAAAATAAATGAGTGAAGCAGCTTTAAAATCTCAGAGTCTTGTACTCTTTCATGTGAAGTACAGCTGTGGGATTTTCAGTGATATGACGGAGAGGATGTCCCTGCGAGCTGCAGCTATGTGTGCTGTGTGAAAGCATGAGAGCGTGTCGCTTAAAGCCCTCACGCAGCAGACTTCAGCTTCAGACTCCTCAGAGGTGCTCTGTGACTCTAGCAGCTCACACAAAGATGCTCCAGACTCCTCAGAGGTGCTCTGTGACTCTAGCAGCTCACACAAAGATGCTCCAGACTCCTCAGAGGTGCTCTGTGACTCTAGCAGCTCACACAAAGATGCTCCAGACTCCTCAGAGGTGCTCTGTGACTCTAGCAGCTCACACAAAGATGCTCCAGACACCTCAGAGGTGCTCTGTCACAGCAGACTTCAGCTTCAGACTCCTCAGAGGTGCTCTGTGACTCTAGCAGCTCACACAAAGATGCTCCAGACTCCTCAGAGGTGCTCTGTGACTCTAGCAGCTCACACAAAGATGCTCCAGACTCCTCAGAGGTGCTCTGTCACAGCAGACTTCAGCTTCAGACTCCTCAGAGGTGCTCTGTGACTCTAGCAGCTCACACAAAGATGCTCCAGACTCCTCAGAGGTGCTCTGTGACTCTAGCAGCTCACACAAAGATGCTCCAGACTCCTCAGAGGTGCTCTGTGACTCTAGCAGCTCACACAAAGATGCTCCAGACTCCTCAGAGGTGCTCTGTGACTCTAGCAGCTCACACAAAGATGCTCCAGACTCCTCAGAGGTGCTCTGTGACTCTAGCAGCTCACACAAAGATGCTCCAGACTCCTCAGTGATGCTCTGTGACTCTAGCAGCTCACACAAAGATGCTCCAGACTCCTCAGAGGTGCTCTGTGACTCTAGCAGCTCACACAAAGATGCTCCAGACTCCTCAGAGGTGCTCTGTGACTCTAGCAGCTCACACAAAGATGCTCCAGACTCCTCAGTGATGCTCTGTGACTCTAGCAGCTCACACAAAGATGCTCCAGACACCTCAGAGGTGCTCTGTCACAGCAGACTTCAGCTTCAGACTCCTCAGAGGTGCTCTGTGACTCTAGCAGCTCACACAAAGATGCTCTAAGAGTGTTTGCTAAGTTATGAAATTATTATTTCTGAGTGTTCTCGGAATGCTCAAAATGTGTTTTTTGGGGGATTACGTAAACGTTAAAGAAATGTTCTAGGGCTGGGAGATATGGCCAAACATATTATTATTATTTTTTTCCATCGATTTCATACAATAGCCTATCGATATTTATCATAAGGGGAAGTAAATGTTCCACAAAGTAAGATCTCTTTTCATTTAGGGTCCTGTGAAATCCATTAGATTTGTCCTTAATTCTGTTTTCAATCTTATTTATTCTTTTGAATTCTGTGTTTTATGATTGAACACAAATTTATCATCAAAATATGTCTAAATTAATTAATAAAACTAACAATTTAAACAATGGTTTAAAATATAATCAAATGAACATAATTAATTTACAACAAAACATTGCATTTTAATTTTTTGTCAAATTTTGATGAAGATGCTGCACAACAGAAGTGTATAAATTAAAAACACGAATGAAAATATATCTTGGTTTCATGATATTCCTTAAATAATAATAATAATAATACTATGAGAAGTACATTTTTAGCATACAATAGTAATATTTCTGTCATGATGTCTAGTTAAAGTCAAACCAATCTTTTATTTAGTCAGTTTGTTGAAGATCTGCTGAGTGTGTGTTTGAGCGTGGTGTTGTGTAGAGCTGCTGAAGTGAGTCTCAGAGCAGCTCTGGAGCTGAAGCTCTCATATACTGAGACGATCATCTTGTGTGTTTGAGCTTGTGTAGCAGAAGAAGCTACACTCACACACAGACACACAGAATGAATCAGGAAACCAGTAGTACTAGTACTGTTTACAAAAGACCAGCGTCCATTAAAACGTTCCAGAAAACATTCTAACATGCTTGTGCTAGTGTTTTTTTTAAACGTTATTAAAGACCAACTAACTTTGAATGAACGTTCTATTAATGTTACTGGTGTGTGTGGGTGTGTGTGGTGTGAGAGAGAGTTGAGAGGTCAGGTGTGTGATGTGTTGAGTCTGTGAGGTGTGTGTGGTGAATGTGTGTTTGTGGGGGTGGTGTTGTGTGTGTGCGAGGTGTGTGTGTGTGTGTGTGTGGGTGTGTGAGTGTGATGTGTGTGTGTGTGTGTGTGTGTGAGAGAGTGAGAGTGAGACTGTGGTAGTTGGAGTGTGTGAGTGTGGGGGTGGTGAGGTGTGTGTGTGAGTGTGAGTGTGTGTGTGTGTGTGTGTGTGTGTGTGTGTGAGGTGTGGTGTGTGTGAGTGTGATGTTTGAGTGGTGGGTTTGGGTGTGGTAGTGTGATGTGTTGGTGTGTGGTGTGTGGGTGTGAGCAGGTAGTGAGAGTGTTGTGGTGGAGTGTGTGTGGTGTGTGTGGTGTGAGAGTGCGAGTGTGTGTGGTGGTGTGTGGCTGTGTGAGTGTGTATGTGTGGTGTGAGTGTGTATGGTGTGTGGGGGCATGTTGTGAGTGTGTAGGTGGTGTGTTGGTGGTGGGAGGGTGTGTGGGTATGTGTGTGTGTGTGTGTGAGAGAAGTGAAGAGGTGGAGGAGTTGTATCGAGTGGTGTGGCGAGGTGGGGGGGTGGATGGAAGTGGTGATGTCGTAGAATGTGTGTGTAGAAGTTTGGTATGTGGTAGTGTGTGGAGAACTGAAGAGATGGGAGTGAGGAGTGAGAGAGTGAGATGTGAGTGTGTGTGTGTGGGTGTGTGTGGTGTTTGTGTGTGTGTGAGAGAGTGTGTGGGTGTTTGTGTGTGTGTGTGAGTGTGAGTGTGTAGTGTGTGTGTGTGTTGAGGTAAAAACGGTGTCATTAGAATGAGCTCTCGTGCTGGGTGGCGACAGCAGCCAGCGCGATCAGATGGTGCATCTCCTGATATCAAAGCACAAATGCTTGACAAATTCACCTCCGACCGGCGCTGGCTTCACAGATGGTAAAGGCGCGACGGGTTCATGGCCTGTTACGCGGCCTCACAATACCGCTCTGCCGCCTTTTTTCCACACCACACACGACACGTCACACACACTCACACCCCACTACAACACACACACACACACACAAGAAGCACACACACACCACACACAGCAATAAGACACATAACACACACACCACATAGTTTGTTTTTGGAAGAAGTGGGGATCTCCATAGGGCAGTAATGGTTTTATAGGTACTGTACAGAACGTAAGTCTATTCGCCTACACAACCCTTCCCACTAACATACCCTCTCACAGGAGCTTTTAAGTTTCAATACACCCATCGGGTGATTTATAAGCGTTTGAAAGTTGGACAGGGTAATGTCTGAAAATCAGCCCTTCTTCCCTGGTAATACTGGGCATCGCGCTTTGTCAATTCATAGGCACAGTATGGGTGAGTACCTATTGTCACAAAAACGAGATATACCGTACTAAACAACACACAGACACACAACCACAGACCACACACACACACACAGACACACACAAACAGACACACACAAACACAAACACACACAAAAACAAACACACACACAAACACACACACGCGCACACACACACAAACACACACACAGCAAGCACGCACACAGCACACACACAGCAGGACACACTCACACACACACACACACAAAAACACACACACCCACACACACACACACAAACACATAAGAAATCAAACAAAATCCACACACAAACGCACGACACACCGTCGCCCGACACACTATCTACAATCTACACTCTCTCACACTACGGACACACACACACCCACAGACACACACACACAAACACCGAAAACACACACGCACACACACACACTCACACACAAACACCCACACACACACAAACAAACACAATCACACACACACACACACACAAAACCACAACACACACACTCACAATGACATGCTTAATACAAAGTGTCACACTCACCTGTATAAGATTTTACGCATAATCTCTCGATCTTATCTGTCGTGAGACTGCATGTACACGTACTGATCCTCTGATCACACACGCGGCCTCCTCTATCCCTGATGCTCAGATACCTGCGAGGCTATACCTGACCTCCGCTTTCACAGCAATCAGCCTCACGCCGCCTCAGGACCCCAGACGTCTATCTGCTGTTGTCCTGGACCCAAAGGAACCGGCCCCAGCGCTGAGGACCGCTCATTGATTCAGGAGTCAAAGGTCACGCGCCGAGCCTCCTCACAGACGCTGGATTACTGGAACACATTTAGGCCAGACTGTTATCAGAACCGGCTTTCATTCGCTGAAACACAATTTACCAGTCTGAGGTGACACTCGCGTGACATTTATTTGGTCATTTGAACACGGTGCTTTGTGTCAAGGCAATTACAGTCTTGTATTGTGAATATTGTGTATAATAGTGAATCAGCACGCAGTCAGAATGCAGCAGTTCATGCGTGCGCCGTGTGTGTAACTCTGAGGGACTGAGAGCGGAGAAAGACACGAGTGGAAGTGCATTAACACAGTAAGAGGTTTAACAGTGGACTGTTAAGTGCACTGACCATTAGACCAAGTTATGATAAAGTAGCATTTATAATAAAGACAACACTGTGTGAGAAAATATGTCAGGATTTCTAACTAAACTGCCTTTCAAATGCAATGTGATGATCAGATTGTTTGGAGGTCCGTTTGTAGTTTATATAATTAAATATCAAATATTATAAAGCATGTTTTCTCTAAACGTCCTCCAGCAATATTGCATAATATGGCATATGCTCATAATGTACATTTAGATACAATATTGCCCTCGGGTTGAAAATGTAGATTATAATATTATATATATTATTTTCTATAAATGTATTTTCTCTATAGTAGGGCGAGTCAAGAACTCATGTAATTTGACTGAAACTGAGTCTGAAAGAGAGAGATTGTCAGGTTAATTGCCGTTAGTTATGACTTCTTCATATAATGTTATGAATGTGTAATAAAGCACTCATTAATTATTTCTCATCTCAGCAACAGCAGGACTCGCGTCCGAATCCTCCAATCAGCTGCAGCTTTACTCGGCGACACAGTCATCGCGGCCAATCAGGAGCGCGCTCACTCGAGCGTGGGTTTTGAACGCGTCCGCGGCGTCTGCAATGTTTACAGTCTTGTTTGCGTCTTAAAGTATTATTAATAGTTTTCCAGGAGAAAGATGGGTCGTGTCGCAGGTACAGTACGGCACTGCGTGTGTGTGTGTGTGTGTGTGTCTCCTCACAGATGTTTGGCTAAGCATTTAGAAATAAATCACATGCATTCGACGTGGTCACAGTCACCATGGTGACCAGCACTGCTAATTACTACAGTAGTTAATTACAGTAATGCGGTCATTTGGGATTAACATTTCAATGTATCTCATAGTAGAAACTAAACGTAGTGTTTAAATACTGATTAGCACTGTGTAAAGACTGCTGGGCGGTATGACCAAACATGTATATCAAAGTATTTTTCTGAATTATACCGGCTTCACGGTACAATACGGTATTTGTTTTTCATGCATGAGCGGGTGTTAACCATGTCTTCTACTGATTGAGAGGAAATACTGCAGTATATTGACTTAGAATGAGTTATTTTACTGTCATGATGAGTGAATAATGTCACTAAATAGTGACTAAACACGACCGCTTTTAATACATGTTCACCAGCAGTCGCTCTCGTTTAGAATCGCCGCATCGTCTGCAATAAAGCTAAGTTCAAAGGCCAATTTAAAATATTGGTACAAGTAAAAAATGCACAAAATCAGTACTTTGTTAATGCAGTATTTGTGGCATTTGGGCCAAAAGGGTGTGCGTTTTTGCCCCAAAAATGCATTGTAAAGACCAGCGTGCCGGTGTAATATTCCCATATACCTTTAAATAAAAAATTGTATAGTAAAATTTTGGGGGGGCTAATTCACGAGATCAGTACAGCTTTATTAGACGGCTTTGTCGCGTGTAATGCATCTTACGGGGTGTCGAGCTGCTGAATCCATTCATTCACTTCCAACAGCGCTTAATGCGAGCAGCGTCATAGAGGACGCTAACGAGTAGCACATGATTAAGTAGCTGCCAGTGGTTCCTTTATGTGACTGATCAAGCTTTTTTATGTAGTTTGGGGTAACAAAGTGTTTGACTGAAATAATAATGCAATAATTATTTGACACTTTAAATCAATGTTTCAAGAAAACAACAACAAAAAAATTGAACAAAAAAAACAGATAAAGACAAAAAAGTAACCATTGATAATATCTAAACAATATGTAATAGTATAGTATATAGTATCCAAATCAAAATGTAATAAAATTAATGTATGTGTGATTTATGTGTAAATTATGTGCAATGTCTTAGCCACTAGGGATTGTTACATAGGGCTATACAGCATCTAGTGGCAACACAGTGATATTCAGACACTAACTTGTGCTAAATGTTTTCTTAAACACTCCCCAAATTTTACAAATAATGCATTCAGATTTGGGGAACTCAATGCACTGAATCTCCACAAATCAGTGTCGTTACTATGACAACCAATTTGAATGTGAAAAGCAACTGGTCAGAAATATTATTTATATTATATCTCATTGTGCTGTATCCCGGTGTGGGGGGGGGCGCAACGGATGCGCCTAGGGCATCAAATTGCCTGGAAACGGCCCTGCATGCAGCACTGCCTGCGTCTGAGGAACAAACTAAACACAACAAACAAACAAAAAAAAAAGTGCATGTGATATTAACAAACAAACTACGCTCATATTTATAATTCCAAAAAATCAGAAAGCGGGACAGGTGCTAGGAAACGCGGTGTCTGGTACTCATTTATTGGGAGTCGGCTGCGGTGATTTCCTCTGCCGCTAGATGACGAACAGACGCCCCGAGAGAGGCGACAATTCTAACGGGAAAGCCAGACCTCCGCTCGCGGCGGGAAAGCCGGGAGAAATCCTACAACTGAACCATTAGCTAAGCTTTATCCAGAAAAGTCTCTAGGTTTGTTCAGTAGCAATTTATATGGAAAAAAGCTGCTAAAAGGGTCTGAAAGTTGCTAAATCTGTGCTAAAGTCGCTCGTGTGTGTGAGAGGGCGGGAGCTGATGGCAGGGGGGCGTGGTATTTGTGGTGGTCAGGGGGGATATTGTGGAGAGGTCGCTGTGTCATCACGTTATATTATTCTTTACAGCTTCAGTTTTTGAATTTCAGCTTAGTAACACATACAGTGTTCCCTCGCCCAGTGAAACAGTGAAAAAGAGACCTTCAGAGAGTGTCGCGTTCCCAACGTTGTTTAAGCGACACACACCGGTATTCGGTATGAACCGGTATACCGCCCAGCACTAGTGTGAGTCCATAAGCTGTTTATCACTGATGTGTGTTTCGTCTGTGTCAGATGAAGCGGTGAGTCTGCTGCAGGTCTGCAGGGCCGAGTACAGAGCGATCGGGAGATTCACGGAGCGGCTGCGACCCACACGGCAGAGCATGAAGACACTGCAGACGCAGTTCCCACAGTAAGCTCCGACACACCAGCGCTCCTGCGCTCGGACGGATCGCACCTGTTCATCAGCACAGCAGATCAGAGCTGGGTTTGTGCCTTAACCAGTCCGTCACAGACATCATCATCAGAGTGAATCTGCCGGTCGCGCGTAATGCAGGCTTATTACATGTCATTTTTGTGCTTTCAGCACCAGCTCATTATATATTATAAATATGCTCAGAATAAACCTGATGTCTTTCTTACTAGGGCTGCACAATTTGATGGGAAAAAATGTGTTTTTTTCAGATTTGCTGTGCTCATTAGAAGGTAGTGTTGGGCGATATGCTCAATTTTCATATCGTCCTATCGTCAGCCTGTGAGATCGCCGATGCACGATATTATCGTGCTAATTTATGTTTACTTAGTTTCGTTGCGAGAAAGTAAAAAACCCACCAACAAACCCCTCCAGGCTTTCTAAGGCTAAAAGCAGCCTAATGTTTTTAATATGACTGAATTTGTATTTAACATGATAACAAATTAATAGAAACATCGTAAGTTTACATTTCCTCAGTTATTCAAAAAGCAGCTACAGTAAACGAGCAAAGAACATCATCACAAGCTCTTATGCACTTTAAAAACACTCCCGTCAAACTACAGTATATGATGAATAAATCTCTTATAGTTACATCGCACGCACATCTGCACTTTGTTGTTTATAATGAGAGAGTTGGCGAGTCAGAGTCCAGTCAGATCTCCGCTGAACAACATCTGAACGCCTCTGATTGGCCGCTTCATTCATAAAGTCAGCGGAATCGCGTGTGATTGGTTATAACGAGCATCACTGTAAAAATGCGGAAAAAGAAATATAATGAAACAAATAAGCTCTAATATTAATTATAGTATTACTAGCCTGATAATAATAATAATCGTCAAAGGCATCAGCCACAGGCAATATCTCTAACTATCGTCGATACACAATACTATCGTCTATCAGCACAACCCTATTTGAAGGGCTGCCAGATTTGGCCAGAATTTTTGTGATTATATCAATATGGCTATGAATAAAATAATAATTGATAATAAAATAGGCGTTTGTTTCAGTATACAAACATTCGGCAGATTAGGAAATAGTTAATATTTTTTATTTTACTTTTATTTAGTATATTTTTTTTTTTTTGTAATAATAATAATTTTATATATTCTTATTATTACAAAATAAAATAAATAAAGAATAAAAAAGAGTTACGTCAGAGAAGAAAAATAAATAATATACTATAATATAATAATTTTAGTAATACATTATAAAAATTTCACGTAATCTTTATTGCTGTGAACTATGCAGTGATTATATGTGGACCTGGAGCACAAAAACCTAAGGAGTAAAATTTGTGAAATTATCTGAAAGCGAAATAAATGAGCTTTCATTGGTGAGGTTGTTAGATCGGACACATTTGAAAAATCTGGAATTGAGGGTGCAAAAAAATCTAAATATTGAGTAAATCATCTTTAAAGTTGTCCAAATGTTCTTAGCAATGCATATTACTAATCAAACATTAAGTTTTGATATAGTTACAGTAGGACATTTACAAAATATCATCATGGAACATGATCTTTACTTAATATCCTAATGATTTTTGTCATAAAAGAAAAATAAATAATTTAAAATCAAACTATCTAATAATTTTCACCCATACAAGTATTGTTGGCTATGCTAGAAATATGCCAAGCGACTCTGCGTTGTGCTGCAGGGTCACACATTTAATTAAATAGCAGCCTTTGCATCAAGCCACATCATGATTTCGGTTTTATTTCGATTAATCATGCAGTCCTGCTTCTTACTGTGATGTTTTATTAGACCAAATATCTAGAGACAAAACCTGACACATTTGAGCTCAAGTCTGTATTTTATTAATCTAATCTAATAATCTGCCGTCAGCTCGCGCTTTCATATGGTGAATATGTTGGTTGTTTGCGTGTGTGTGTTGTGTCCGTGACAATGAGAGCGCGTCTTTATTGAATGTAACGCATGTAATCCCGCCAGACTCCTTCTTCTTCAGAGGTCACTTAGAAAGTCATATGAAGCAGGAGCTTCCTGTGTTCATCCTGCTGTAATCACAGCTAGAGTACGTCCCGCAGGAATACGCTCTTATTGGCGTCAGCAGTTTGGAGAGTGTAGTGTGTATTAGTCTCGTGCCCCAGATGTGCTGCTTTATATGCCATTGTCCTCCTGGAATATCCTGATATATGGCCTCGTTCGTTCACACTCGCGCCGTGTTTTGTCTTGCAGGCAGGTTCAGCGCTTGCGTTTATTTTTCCGACGGCTAGAAGTACAACCCAAACCCAAGCCGAGAGTGCTGTTGGTGTTATTTGAGCGGACAGGATCCCTGAATGTGGAGCGTAGTGCTTCCACACAATGATTGTGCTCGTCCAATCAGCTGAGGAGCTCTGGAGGCTTCGTGATTGGGCTGGCTGGAAATCAGGCTCTTAAGACACAACACATCGACTGGGCCATCCATCATCTCTTAGCATGGGCTCAGGCCTGCCAATACACCCCCGTTTGAGAGCGCAGAGCGGCGTCCTCTGTCGTTCCTCATCCGAGCGGCCCTGAGCTCATCCCATCTGCATGCTCTGTCATCTCCTGAACGCTGCACACGCGCGAGACCTTTTGAGAGTTTTGTCAAATATGCTGAAAGATGATTATTCGTATTCCACGCGCAGTTTTGTTGTCTGTCGCTTTAAATGCTGGAGCTCTTTAAAGCAGGATGGATTCTGATTGGCTTTCAGTGTTTTGAAAGTGATTCCCGACAGGGTTATTAAAGTTAAAGTCTTCATGAAATCAAATTTGACTTTATTTGCTTATTTAGCACACATTGCTAGTCTTGAGGTGAACAGTGATTGTGTTTTAAAATACATCAATGAACACCATGAAACCATTTTAAAAAGCCGCGTTCAGCAGTCTCCGTGACAGGATATGAAACAAAGTAAAATGATCCCAAACGTAACTACAGCGCGCTCTCTTCATTTAATCAAATGATCATAATCACATGTATTCATTTTACAATCCTGCTACTAGCCTTTATTTAGACTAAAACCCCTTTAATTCAGGTGAGGAAGCTGGCGTTTTGAGTGGCAATCCTGTCTGCCTTGATGCCACTGCAATAGACGCATTTTTCAGTATTAAGGTTAGCGATTAATTGATTAATTGATCGTTAATTTAAACGATGATCCATCATGGGAATGATCAAAAATTGAAATCCCTAACACAGACCAGAACAAAAACAGACATTCCGACACAGAACGCACATTTCAACGCAGAATAACTGCTGTAGTGTTGTTGTTTTTTCAGAGAAACAAGTATGTGAACTTAGCATGTTTCCTAACTATTTGCAAATGCATTATGGTATTTTTATGCTTTAGTAAAGTCAAAAACTTACATACAGCCTGTGAAACAGTTGCAGAACCACGCATTTCCGATCCAAAGAGGATGCTAATGCAGCATGAGCAGTTTTCGATGTTAATTGGATTGCATTTCACAATTTGATGCAAAAACAGAACAGACTTAATATTTGTGAAACTATACAACATAAAACATCATCTGCAGGAAACCGAAACAGCAGACGGGAGGAATGAGAAGCAGATTCACTCTCTGACAGCAGGTGGCGCTTATGGAACAGCAGAAATACAGCTTTTCCTTGAAACAAAAGCAGCATTTAAAAGCTAATAAAAATTGCGTTAATTAGAGGTAAATGAAAAGAAAATACCATCTAAACTTTTCAGTTCCCCTCAGAGATGCATTCATATATCCACCACGTTAACAATTTACTGGGGGAAGAGTCAACAGCTGCAACTAAAAAACACAAAAACATCTTCATCAGTTTGACAACACATGTGCTGCAAAGACTCACAACACAACCAAATTCAGAAAAGCGTTGCAAGTAGCACAGACCAAACAGAAATGTTTCAACGGCATCGACCCCCAACAAAATTAACCATGTTTTTTTATAGTAAAAGTGTAGTTTTTTTGCCATTTGTATAACCACAGTTGTGCAAATACTATATGGTAAACTATGGTTAGTGTAGCAAAACCATAGTTAATTTGTGGTTACCATGGTTTTACTATAGTAACCATGTTTTTTTTTTGGTATTATTCCAGTGCTTCCCACAGGTTTGAAATATACTATAATTCATTTTAATTACAGAGGCTACTATTACATTTAATTATATACTAATATTATGCATTGTAAATTCTGTAAAATTACAGCATTTAAATGGTAGAATTCTCTCTTGCTTTGTAATATAGTGTCTCTCTCAGTGAATGGGTAAAATCTATATATTGAATAATTTGTATCAAATAATGTTCTTTGACTTTTCTTCCTGTGGGGAAGCATCCCAGCCAGAAACTACAATAGTTTGAAGACTAAGAGTGTGATGTTTTAGCGTGCTGTGAATGTGAAACAACAATAATCTGAGGTCGCCACTTTCAATTCACGACGCAACCATGCCATTATTTAAAAAAATTCATACCGGTTGCATAATTCAAACTGGTTTACCGTTGAACCGGTATGTCGCCCATCACTACTAGAAGCCAAAGCAATGTGCTAAAAGCCAATCAGAAGTTCTGCTTAATAAATGATAAGCTAATAATAATAAATGATTTTTCCTTTATTGATTCGACATCAATTTGGGAGTTGAATGTGTCAGTATATTTTTGATTACTGATGTTAATATGCGATTAATTGTAATTAAATGACATCTGTGCAGTTATTTACACGGCTAAAACCTCATATGCATCTAAGCAGCGTATCAGTCTGCCGGACGCTCCCGTAACACAGATGTTGGAGTCATCTGTCAGGCAGGCCTCTCGCGGCCCGAGCTCTGGCTGTTCTGAAGGGAGTGTGAATTGGACACGGTGCTGTCAGTCTCCCCCGTCTCACAATGGAGACGCATGCAAATTCCGCGCACCCCGCTCGGCGAGGGGCGTGCTGGGCGACATCAGCCGGGCCTTTCCTCCGACTCCTCAGCATTAGAATTGGAAATGAAGCGCTCTTAAGAGTGCCATCCGGATCATATGGGGTGCTGTCACTCCTCCCCTGAGACGGGCCCCGTACAACCCCATGAATGAATTTGGGTGTAATGATCGGCCCTTTTTAAAATGCCGTTCCACCCAGTTTGCATATGTCTCCGGAGCCGGAATGAGGAGGAATACGGGAGATGTTGCAACCCTCTACGGACACCTTGGCAACTGAATCGCCATTGGCTAGTATATTTTTTTATTTACTCGCCAGACTGAAATACTATACTATCTATATATATATATATATTAGGGACGCACCGATACACTTTTCCAATACTCGCCCGACCATACTTTATTTTGGTACTTGCCGATACCGAGTACCAATATTTTTATTGCTTTTGTAAATTTTTTAAATATTGGGTACTGAAACCAAAAGAGTATGTATAATGTTGTTTGGTTAACTTTATTTATCAAATAGATACGGTCAAACCTAAATTTATTTAGACACCTTCAACATTTCTCACATTAACTCAGTGCGCTCTCTCTCTCTCTCTCTCTCGATCTCTACCGTGTAATTAAATTGTGCATTGGTTTAGTGACTTGTTTTGGAATATCCAACCGAACTACAAAACTTCCAGTGTGTCGTGAGAACGATAATTCATCGACAAGCTAGCACATCTGCAACGCCGCATGATAAAGGCGTTAATGAATGTTTAACATTATATTCATGAATCCTAGATTTCGTAGGAATCCGTAATCTCTAATAACTCATTCGCGCTGTCTGTCGTCGGTGTTTCATGTATGAATATGCACTTAAAACACAGGTTGTGTGGTAGCGGGTTGGTCTCAGGGACATTGTAACGCGGTACGAGTACGAGTACAGGGGCTCAAGTATCGGGTCGGACGGTACGGTGATACCTAATAGGATATATAAAGTTAGCCATTTACAAACCTATATAAGGTTTGGTTAAAATGGTACAGCTTTTAAAATATCGAAGTGCAACTCTATACAAGTCAGTCAAGCAGTCACGCATATAATATGATAATCAACGTATTATTTAATAAATAGAGTTTAGATACTTAGAATTAAAAAGTGGTAACCATGAAAGTAGGACTGGTGGTGTTGCTTTTTTTGGTCATTCAGTGTTCCTGTAAAAAAAAACAATAACACTGATAAGATATTATTATACGAATTCTACTAATAAGAACATTATAAAAACGCACTAAGGATTAATGAGCTACTGGATTCATGAATATCAATCAGGTTGAGTGCGTTCGCTCGAACTGATTTGCTGAAATTAAAACAGGGACAATAATAGGTGAGCACCAACCAATGAGATTGCCGTTTGCGCATTAGCTCCGCCCACTACAGGAGAAACCAGCTTTTAAAAGCTGAAGAATTCCAAAGGAACGTTGTTATTTTGACAGGAAAATACAACAGAGAATATCGTTTACATGTAGCGTGTCATGTTCTGCATGTTATGCAAGACTCTCTCTCGCTCTTTGCTCAGAGTGAGAGAAAGCGACGGCGAGTCGTGCGCTTCACGCTAGAGTTTACGTTACGCCAAATGTACAAACACAGGTGCGTTGCGCATCCATTCAAATGAACTGAAAATTATCAGATCGCTTGACGGAGAGTGAAGCTCTGAAGTGCTCAGTCAGAGAGTTCTGTGAGTGAAAATATATCTGTGTTAATCATATACTCAGCCTCCAACTCAAACACTGGCGAGTAAAATCTAAGAATTTATAAAGTCAATGGCTAATGTTAGACATCATTTAGTCGCCCAGAGTGAAGATTTAGTCACATATGCGAGTGATTTACTCACAATGTAGAGGTTATTTTGTGATTTACTCACACAATAAGCTCTTTTGCACTACAAATCATTTTTTTGCACTACAATCATTATATCTGCACTGTTGTTTACTTTACTGGTTTGCACTCTATCTGCCATGTGCCTTGTGCTTTATATATATATTTTTAAATTTTACCTTATTTGTATATTTGTATAGTTGTATTTTGTATTTAATCTGTATTTATGTTATCTGTATGCACCCAGGGGTCTGAGAGTAACGCAATTTCAATTCTCTGTGTGTATGTGCTGTACATGTGGAAGAATTGACAATAAAGCAGACTTGACTTGACTTGACTTGACTTGACTTGACTTGTGTTGGGAGCAGGAATCGGGCAGATGCTCTCTGTTTGGGCGTGTTTGAATCTGCACACGCCAAGGGCCTTAATGTGACTGAAACGGGCCCTAATGTGTCGTTTTCATCAGCGCTGAGGCGGGCTGCAATATGGTGCCAGTGGCTCGCTTGGGGAATCTGAATTTTGATTAAGGATGTGCTCAGGCTTTTGAAATCCAGTCAGAATAATGGATGTCGAGCAAATGTCAAGCATTTGTTAATTTCTCTGTTATCTGGGGTTTATCTAGTGCGCTCCGTGCGGAGGCCGCTGTGCCATTGATATGCTGATTGTTTGGCTGCAGACGGTGTGTTTGTGATGGCACACCCGCAGAAGCGCTCCTCATTGATTATTTATCGCTCATCTGCCCGTTATCCTCCCATTACATGCCTGTTAATCCAGCGGCCGAGTGGGACTGATGTTAACCAGCCTCGTTTCACCAGGCCTGCTGAGTCTGGCTGCTTTAGCGTCACTTGTGTGCGGTTTGTCTGCTGTTTCATAAACTCAGAAGCAGACTGTGTTATGGCCGTGAGTATTTGAGGACTCAGAAGTGACATAACGACTGTGTGATTGGTTCAGGTGACTACATTGGTAGGGCCCTGTGATTTCCATGGTGTGCAAACTGCTGACAGAATAAAACCATCGTCAAATACACACAGACACTCAAAGATCATCTTGACAATCTGTCAAAATAAAAGTTTGATTAAAATTAAAGAAATTGTGAAAAAAAGGCACTAAATTGTACAGCGGAATACAAGTAGTAGTAATAATAAGATTATTAAAACTTTATTTTTCAAGGAATATTGCACATTTTCCCCCGTGTTTTAATTTTAACAGTAACCTTGTCGAAATTATTAATGTTTTATGTTTCATTTGATTACTACTGTTTTTGAAAAAAATTAAAATGAAATCAGACAACACAGAATTTCTGAAAAATAGAACATTGAAACATTAATACAACATTATTGTAATAAATAAATTAACTATTAATAAACTATAAGTGTTATGATTTGATATGTTGTGATATGAATTGATTAGACATGTTTTTTCATTATTAAAATTTAAATAAAACCAACATAACCAAAAAAAGAAAAGAACCATTTAAAAATTTGAAAAAAAACCAAATGGGGAAAAAAAAAAAATGGATGGATTTCATAGGGCCCTAAAAAATTTACTTTTGTTAAACTTTTAATAAATTTTTGTTACTGTACAAGTTTCATGATTTCAATTTAATTAGATGTGCTTCTTGATTATTACATTTTAATTTAAGAAAATAATCCAGAAGAATAAAAAAACTTTGGGGGGGAAAAAAACAATGGGACGGAGAAGAAGAAACAAGGCCCTAAAAATGTTATGTATATATGTATATATGTATTATTATACTATATAATATATAATATATGACATAAATTGTTTTTTAATTAACCATTTCCTCTATACTGGAATCAAGAAAAATTTAATAGAAAAATAAATGAATCCTGGAGAGAGAAAAAAATAAAAATACACGAAACAGATTTCGCTAGCATATTGGGAATGTTGACACTGAGGGTATGAACTGGATCCGGTTGGGGACCAGTGTACAGTACATGGGACTTTCATTATGGGGCAGCGAGACAGCAACACAGTATTTAAACTTAGCATTTTAACTTGCCTTTGATGCTACTGCTGCAAAAAAACACTGAGAAATTCAAGCATGAGCAGTGAGTGCTCACTCCTGGACTTGCTGCGACATCAGACACGGTTCCGTGCTATCATCTCTCAGGCTATTCAGTTGTCTTGTGTTGAGATTTGTGTGTGAGATGCATGAGAATGCGTTTTTTTGAGCTGCGTTGTTGTGTTTGAGATGCGTGTGAGATGCATGAGAGATGTGTTTGAGATGCGTGAGAGATGCGTTTGAGATGCGTGAGAGATGCGTTTGAGATGCGTGTGAGATGCATGAGAAATGCGTTTGAGATGCGTGTGAGATGCATGAGAAATGTGTTTGAGATGCGTTTGAGATGCGTGTGAGATGCATGAGAAATGCGTTTGAGATGCGTGTGAGATGCATGAGAAATGTGTTTGAGATGCGTGAGAGATGCGTGTGAGATGCCTGAGAAATGCGTTTGAGATGCGTTTGAGATGCGTGAGAGATGCGTTTGAGATGCGTGAGAGATGCGTGTGAGATGCCTGAGAAATGTGTTTGAGATGCGTTTGAGATGCATGAGAAATGTGTTTGAGATGCGTGTGAGATGCATGAGAAATGCGTTTGAGATGCGTGTGAGATGCATGAGAAATGCGTTTGAGATGCGTGTGAGATGCATGAGAAATGCGTTTGAGATGCGTGTGAGATGCATGAGAAATGCGTTTGAGATGCGTGTGAGATGCATGAGAAATGTGTTTGAGATGCGTGAGAGATGCGTTTGAGATGCGTGTGAGATGCATGAGAAATGTGTTTGAGATGCGTTTGAGATGCGTGTGAGATGCGTGAGAGATGTGTTTGAGATGCGTGTGAGATGCATGAGAAATGCGTTTGAGATGCGTGTGAGATGCATGAGAAATGTGTTTGAGATGCGTGAGAGATGCGTGTGAGATGCCTGAGAAATGCGTTTGAGATGCGTTTGAGATGCGTGAGAGATGCGTGTGAGATGCCTGAGAAATGTGTTTGAGATGCGTGAGAGATGCGTTTGAGATGCGTGAGAGATGCGTTTGAGATGCGTGAGAGATGCGTTTGAGATGCGTGAGAGATGCGTTTGAGATGCGTGAGAGATGCGTTTGAGATGCGTGAGAGATGCGTTTGAGATGCGTGAGAGATGCGTTTGAGATGCGTGAGAGATGCGTGAGAGATGCGTTTGAGATGCGTGTGAGATGCATGAGAAATGTGTTTGAGATGCGTGAGAGATGCGTGTGAGATGCCTGAGAAATGCGTTTGAGATGCGTTTGAGATGCGTGTGAGATGCGTGAGAGATGCGTTTGAGATGCGTGTGAGATGCATGAGAAATGTGTTTGAGATGCGTTTGAGATGCATGAGAAATGTGTTTGAGATGCGTGTGAGATGCATGAGAAATGTGTTTGAGATGTGTGTGAGATGTATTTGAGATGTGTGCGAGGCCTGAGGTTGTGTGTTTGCGTACTGGGATCAGTTGCAGTGCTGGAATGGAACAAATTGGCCAGAATGGTACAAGCATTGTTAGCGTTGCTCCAGGCAGGAGGCCGCTGGTCAGCATAATCTGCGGTGATGCCAAGTGCATGATGGGTAAAGGAGGCTTTGCTGACAGATTTCAGGAGAAACTGCATTAATGATTGTTGGAGGCCAGACCAAAATAACTTTAACACGTCCTGTCACAGAAACCGCTGCGAGTGCCACCTTTCAAAGACGATCATAATTAGCGCTGGGATTGTTTTATACGTGTCTGTGTTTGAGGTAACTATTGAGAAACCACTCCGTCAGCTGGAGAACATCTCATGTGTTCATTTAAACCATGACTGTCTGTGAATGTCCGGATTCACGAGCCGCAGGCTGATTTCTGCAGTATTCATAAGCTCTGGATGGTTTATTGGCTTATGTAGTTAATGCATTAGGAATCATTCATCTATACGCTATAATAATGCAGCTTGTTAAATGTGAAAAATGTATTAGTATATGCAGAAATTAACATGAACTTTTATTTAATATTGTTCATTGTTAGGTCATGATACCTAATGTATTACCTAAAGTTAACGAGTCTTAATGTAAAGTGTTTGAGTTAATTTAATTGCAGGCATTTTCCATAATCAGCCAATTGTGGCGTGCGTGAAGCAGGGATCCACAGAGAACGGTCAAAGCAATACAAATACATGTACATATAATGTATGAGAACTGTTGTGCATGTCAAGAGAGGGGAAAAACCACATCCAGGACATTTTAAGCAGTTTAGAAACCTTAGTCGGACACTTTTTTTTAATCTTCTGAAAAGAGGATTGTTAGAGTAATTGTTACTCTACAGAGGAGTTGTTAAATTTCCATACATTTTTAAGGGTGGATTAAACTGTTATGCATTTATTTGATTACTACTGTTTTTGGTAATAAATTTGTATTAAATCAAAATCTAGAAAAATGACAACAGACAACAGAAAAAAAAATCATAGGGCACAATTAATCTTACAATTTTAAGAAATCATTAGATAGTTAAAATGTTAAGAATTCAGTTGGTTAAACATGTTTTTGATGATAATAATTGAATTATAACATTAAAACAAAAAAATAAAACATTAAACAAAATTTAGAAAAAATATAAACCGAATTTTGTAAAATCTGTTTATAATATTAGTTTGACTGTTCTTCACATTTTTTCATAATGTGGGTCTGTTGTCACTGATGTCAGACTGATTCATTCATTTGATATGATTCGTGATATTTTGATTTTAGTTCAAGCTACAATTAAAAAGAGAAAGTAATGACATACACAAGCATAGACATCCTCACTCGCAAATATTACTAAATATAAACCATTTCTGGGTTTGATTTCTGTTGTGAAATGACTGATCAGACTGACACTCACTTCAGCTCATATATAATCTGATGACCATAACATGAGATGATATTGCTTCATGCTGTTTATTATGGCTCCACATTCAAATATTTATTTTAGCTTTATCGCATCGCACAAGACCTTCAGACCGTTTGAACACTTTCCCCTTCCAGCAGAGAGAGGTTTGCTTCTGGATGTAACGAGACGCGTGCGGCTCGAGTTTCTGTCTGCGCTGTTGTGTTGATGCGTCACATTCATCACAGCTGACTGTCGAAGGAGGCGAGGCAGATGTTCCTTTGCACTTATCTGCATGTGTAATTAGGCCAATTTGCATATGTAGAGCATGAGGCACAAACACAAGCATTTTTGCTTTAGTGATAAATATTGACTTAAGGGGAAAATCTTCGAAAGAAGCGATTATCAGACGTTGCACACTCGGACCTCCGCTGCAGAGTTGTTCACATACTTCTATCTCCAGATGTTTACTGAAGTTGTGTCATGAAGCTCACTCACTGTTGTTTGCGCATTAACCTAAATTTACTCCTGCTACCCCTGGCAGACGTTCAGGGGCAATTCTGACGTTAAATGTTTTTCTCAAACGCCTTAAAACCATTAGGAATAAAATGAGCTGTGTCTCAGTCAGGCTTTTCCACGTATGGATCTGTGGCAAACGCTCATTATTATCAGAACATATGACGGTGCCGGCGCTCCATTAGCCAGGTGGCATTCATTAGGTTAATTGCTGCCATTTCTTCTTATTAATAGTTTGTGAAAGCGACACGCTTGGAAATGGTTCAGTCTTTGATTAAAGACTTTATCCAATGCTTTCATTTTCTTATTTTGTGGTGTGTTTGGACAGAAGTGGAGATTTGCTCCTGATAAAGCCGTGTTTGAATGTTTGACAAATGAATGTTGCACAGGTGAACTCCTGCTCATTCTGAATGGCCGGTGAGTTGTGAATCCAGACGAAGGTGCGCTCGTATTAATGCATCATGCGCGGCTGTCAGGAGGGTAATTATGGCCAGAGCGGCTGATTCCCAAAGCGCTCTTGTGTTTCCAGACCTTCTGTTTCATCGTGTTGGGAATGACGTGCTGGAGGCCATCAGCAGTACGCTCTTTATGACCTTCTATTAATGATGCTCTTTATTTGAACGCTGCTGAAACGTTTCCCTTGATTTTCCCTCAATTCAGGAAGATTATAGAATATGAAGTAGTGTTTTGCTGTTCTGTGTTGACTCCGCTAATGCTTAGATTAGGAGTGCGAATCCCTCTCAGTTCAATTCAGGAATGATGTTTGCACATTCAGAACGATTCTATCCGGTTCACAATGAGATTCGATTTGGATTAATGATTTGATTGTGATCGATTATGAATATTTGAAATGGTTTCAATGCTCATTTTCCACAGTATCAATGCTGACACTCATTTTGCTGATTATATTACATCTTCAGGTAACACTTTAGAATAGGGCCACATATCACTACGTCAACCCTAAGACTTTGCCTGCTAGTAAAAGCCTTTTAGTTCGCCGAACCGGTAGTTGTTAAGTTTAGGTATTGGTGGACTTAGGGATGTACCGAACAAGGCAGTAAAGGTGCCCCCCCATTAATGGCTAATGTTCTAGTAATATGCATGCTAATAAGCAACTAGTTAAGAGACACTAAAATAAAGTGTTACCCATTTTCATTATATTTGTACTTGACCTGTTAGTGATGTCTTAAATAATGCATGTTTGAATAAAGCAGTCTTTATGTCAGCTGTCACCACCCCTCTAATTATATTTCAACAACAAAGGGAAGTAGAAGCTCACTGAAAAGTTGATGTGTGCCATTTAAAATAGTGTATCACAACTCATCCCTTTTTATGTATTACAGATTATGTCATTAAATACTTTTGTTTAAGGAACTGATTTTGAATTATTTTGAGATTCAGTGTTCAGATAAATGAAAACTTTATTTTTTAATGTTCTTGATTAACCAAAATCAGTCCCATTCACCTAAATAGATCTAAGTAATAAGTATTAGATTATGAAATGCATTTTTACTGACAGTGAAGTTGTTACATTTTATAAATAATCTTCCTTCTTGAAAATACACAATAATAATGATTGAATAATATTAACAAAACCGTCACTGTTAGTAGTTTAGTATTTTACTCCATCTTGGAAATGATTATATGATATTATTATATAAGATTCTTTGACAGCCAGAGGTTCAGTTTTAGTGGCATAAAACAATGCTTGATGAAACTATTAATACAGCTTTACATATTACATGCCCGAAAGGTATGGCGATTTCCCCTTGCCTGTCGGATCAGATCAATATTTTTCAAGGTTTGAAATATTAAGTATATTAATATGCTGTCAATCATGAAAAAAACCAAAAGAATTAAAATTACAGACATTAACGTTTTTCAAGATACTTTATATATGCAATTCATTTCACTAGGCATCGTTACAACATAAGGCAGGATAATTTTATTTGTTTAATGGCATCTTTTTAATGACTGAAGGCAAGTTTCACCGATACCAATACTACTGATGTCTCGGTCTCTGTTTCTTCTTCTTCTAATATGTTAACCATTTGCTAGCGGTCAACATTACAGTAGAAGTGAGGAGCGTCGATTTGAACCATTTATTGACTTTAAAAAAATAACTTCTAAATTTTAATGAACTTAAAAAAATCTCACATAAACCCACTTATAATAAAGTCATAGTTTACCTGTTTTTTTTTTTTTGGGGGCCTTCAGCAGTACAAAAAGTCAAATATAAAGAATGTAATCAAATATCAAACAAAACATTCTAAATAAATATAGATGAATCTTAAAGCTACAGAAGTGATCGATTTGCTGTATTTTCTTGTGTTCTTTGATGAACAGTCATCACAGGCAGTGGTTATGACTGAGGTTATTTGGATGCGTGAAAGAGCTAGTGTTTCTCATAACTCTTGACCACTTTTCTTGACTTCTGACCCGGCTTCTTGTAAGGCTTGGCCAAGAGCTGAGGCCACCCTTTGCTTGATCATCACCCGGTGTTAGATGAGGGAGACTGTGCTGCTGCTCCACAACAGTTTGGAAAGCATCTGCATTTCAGAGCCATGCTCTTAGATCTGACTCATATATAACAAATACATGCATGCACAGTATTAATGCAGCTTTAATCGCCTTTTTGGTGACTTCATGACTTAACTGACGACTGTGGCATTGCATGCTCGTAGTTTCTTTTGCGCTTTAATATGAAATGATACAGGGTACAGTCCTGCGTTAAATATTTTTAACGCATTAAACTGAAAAAATGAATAGTCCCCCTGGTGAACGCTCTTTTTGACAGCAGTAGTATTTAACGTTGATTGAGGACAGAAGAATTGAGGTGCTTCTTGTTTGTATTTGGTGCCATTAATATTTGAAAAACTAGCGGCCAAATCAGAGCCATGTGGTGAAACCAACATGCAGAAGACAAATAACACGAATCAGGAAATAATATCATATAAAACAGGAATTGATAATGATGGTGAATCAGATGTCTGTATATTAGTGACATTTGAGCAGATTAGTTTCAGTCATCAGGGATATTTCATAGTTTGATCTGGATTTGATCTCCTCCAGGACTCAAGAGCTGAGCTGATGCCCTTCTGACAGTTCTGATCAGCATTAAACGATTATATCAGTCTCAAATCTATTTCATTAAACTCATGTTTTAAGAGAGAGAGGCGAGGAATATGGCTGGCTGCAGCTTTGATTTGAACCTGGACCTAAAATATCAGGCTAAAGTATGATTTTCAGGCCTGGACAGTCACCAAAATGAAGGAAAATAGACTTCATCTTAAGCTATTTTATTTTCATTTTTATTTAAAATATTTTAATTTATTATACTATGTCATAATATTTTTTGTAATCTATTATTTTTTTTTTTATTATGAGCTCATGGTAAAAGTGTACTCCAGATTAGCACCAAATATACTACACACTCAAATATAGCTGTGTTCCTTGTGTGGGGTTATACTGTATATATATATATAATATAATATATATATATTTTTTGTAGTCTGCGCTTAAACCGGATCATCTCCCGTACGGGGCGTTTAATAGGAACAAGCCCCCCCTTTGCCGCAATGTTTCGCTGTTCCTGAGCTTACCGGCTTTGAAGCAGTCCTCTCTCTTTTGTCTGCGTTGCAATGCACTTGGTAATTAACTTTGTCTTTTTTATTGTTCCAGTCTTACCCGGCACGCTTCCCCTGAGATCTTCTCCCAGAGTAACAGGTTCAAGTTTTATTCCTTGGGGGCCTGACACGCTGCTAATTGAATGATGACCATGTCCCCTTATTTCTGTGTAATGAACTGCCAACTCTTGATTGGTTGGAGGATTCCCTCGCTTTGATAACACATACACACACACGCCCGCACGCCACCACACACCACACACACCAAACAACTCACTCACTCACTCGTCTGGCGATCGGTGGCCCCATTGCCCCCCCAAACCCGGCCCCTCCACTCGTTCAATACTCGAAGGACGCTGTTGTTTGCAGACCCTGTAATAAATTATGCTAAACCAGTATTATTCGGACATAATAATTTCACGGCCCTGCAGACGCGGCGCGGTTCCGCGCTGCTAAAGGTTTGCCATGACTCGCTTGTCTCTGCGACCCCCCGGCCCCCTATCCCTTGGGCGTCTGACAGCGATGAGACTGGATTGGCGACTGCTGCCGCGCCTGGCAGACGATCTGCCGAGCCGCAAACAAAATAGAAGCATGTCATCATCGGCCTCGACATTTTGACTTGCCCACCCACTCGTGTGATGTCTCGCAGGAATTACGTTTGCCCTTGTGTAGTTTAAATAATTGTTTTTAAGCGCCGCTCCTCGTTGTCCCTCAGGTTATAGAAGCACGCTGCCCCCGCGGAATTGAATTAGGAACATGAAGCCCAGAGGGTTGTAGTCAGTCGTAGAAGAGGAATCGATCACAAGGCAGGGCCCCACCTGACCCCTCGACAGAGCCAGAGTGAACACTCGACACCGCATCTACACTCTGATGCAGCGCACGCGTTCTCATTTCAGATCACGCGCGGCTTACAGCGCCAGCAGTAGGCATTATACTGGAAAAGAATCCCGCACTAACGTGTCCCAGAAGTCTGTTTTTCATGTTTTGGAAAGAGTCTCTTCTTGCTCCCAGGCTGCTTCATTGATCAAAAAATTTCAGTACCAATTGTGAACTTTAGTAGCTAATTTTAAAAACAGCTGTTCTATTTCCTCCATCGAATCTCCTGTAACTGTAATGTATTTCTGTGATGCGCAGCGGTATTTTCAGCATCATTCCTCCAGTCCTCAGTGTCACATGATCTTCAGAAATCAGTCTAATATGCTGATCTGTGCTCAAGAAACATTTCTGATTATCATCATGTGAAAAACAGTCGTGCTGCACGATAGTTTTGTGGAAACGTGACACATTTTATTTTTCAGGATTCACAGATGAATAGAAAGTTCAGAAGAACAGCATTTATTTGAAATATAATTGAAGGTAACATTTAATAAATTGTCCTTTACTGTACTTCGTGATCAATTTAATGCATCTTGATGATCTCACCGTAGAACTTTTGAGAAAAAAATGCCATACGTTTTAAGTTCCGGTAGTGGTAATAAAACACCCTTGCTTATTCTTTTATTTTTGTGTGACTTGATGGACTCAAACAAAATCACCAGTTCGGTTCTTCACCCTATACGACCATGACCCCATGAATCAGCTCACCCCTGAATCAGTGTAAAAACAGATTCACATTATGAAACACTGAGTTCAAAACTAAAGACTCAAATCAGTCACATTAATATGATAAAACAGCTAGTTCTGATGTTGAGACGCATATCAGTTTGATCCCAGATCAGCGTCTCAAGTTATGAAACATATAAACTCTACTTTGTGCTTTGTCAAACAAACCCTCTGTAATATAAAGTTCATCCTCATCTAGATTAGTTCAGGTCCTGTTCTGTATTTTTGCATCACTCCATGTTTTTCTTTGCTCTCGCATGTAAATAACATAAAGTATTCCTGATATTTAGTAGTTGAAGCAAAGTCACACACACTATGTGTGTCCCTGCAGCACAAAAGCAGAGTTAAATCGCTGGGGGATATTTGTCCTCCCAGACAATAGCAATCATACATTCGTATGGGTACACCAGCTAAATTTCGCTTTATGCCACAAATCATTAGGCATATAAGTCAAAGACTCATGTTCACACGGAACATAGTTTGTAATCTCACCTTACGTCTAAATATATCATAAACCTTATGTTTGATTAGTAATATGCATGGCCTAAGAACATTTCATCCTTGACACCTTTAATAATGATTATTATAACAATATTAGCTTTCTTTTACAACCCTACATGATTCCACAGATTTTCAAAACGATGGTGTCTATTCAGTCAACATATGTCCCTATCCTAACAAACTCTTCAGATGAGTATAAATCTCAATGCACGAAAAAATCACCCCTTTGCCGTGACCTTGGTCCGTTGTGCTCCAGGGTCACCACCTATACAGCTCCACACACATGCTCCCTGATTCATAAACCGCTGTGATTGTGTTCCACTACATTGCCCCAGACCGATAAAGGTTCATTGGTTTAGCGTCCCTGACCTAGATGTGCTGTTTGTTTACAGCCAAGAGGTGCAACGCGCCCCAGCATGGCTTGCCTAGACATCACGCTCCTGATGTGGTCAAGGCATATTATCAGAGGTAAGAAAAACGCACTCCCCCTTTTTCCCTCCCACGCGTAAGCTCCAACCAGCCCTCCACTACATCCACACCAGCATTCACTCCTTGAAATGTCATCTTAATAAAAGCCCCCCCAGTAACACCAGACAGAATAATGACTTGTTTTCAACGGCAGTAACGACCCTCAGCCCCTGATCCAGCAAATTTTACCTAATCACTATAATGACAAAATTGTCTATAATGATCATTCACAATACTCACCAAACCCATACATACAAAATTTAACTCAATGCAAACTATTCTACTCACACCTCCACATACAGTTGACAGTTGACAATCCACTTTAGCAATCTCCTGTTTTCCGCTCGGTGCCTGAACCTTTCTGCTGTTGTACAAATACACTCCAGTACCATCCGTCTTTTCACTTACCGTCTATTATGATATTTTCACATCGTTGAATAATCAGCTGAGTGATATTTCCCTACAACCCCATGGACACTGGCATCAACCAACAGACATTGAGCTGCCATTTTTTGTCTAGATACGAGAGCGATACAACCCGCGTGCTCGCGGGCCAAACCTCGTCACCGTAATAAACTTTGATTTTGACAACCCGCACATCCATCAATTACCTCTTCTATACTAAAAAAATTAAAATACATTAAACAACAAGACCCATGGAGAGAGAGGAGAACCCGAAAAACGCCGAAAACATGCCCATCTGACCAGCTATATAGTACAATTACTTATTTACTATTTTGGTTTGATATGTTTTTACCTTTCTTATTTGTGCATTGAAATAAACAATACTCCCTAGTTACATTTTCTACATTTAAAAATTATTATCTCAAAGAATATAAAAAATATATATTTAACTGTTCTGTAATTATGTCAATTCTAATATATATATATTTATACTTATCCTTAATAATTGGATATAATGCCATAACGCGAACAATTTGGACAACACAACCCTCACAATTTTCCCGCGTTTGATTCCGGTGGCCCCGCTGGATTTAAACATGCAGCTTCTCTTGCTCAGCTGAACACTGACCAGGTCGCATCCTTGGGATTGATTCACATACACACTGATGAGGCTTCCCACCTACCACCATATCTGCCTAAAAACCCTCCACCTCTATTTCGAGCACTGGCCCTACTATATATCACTATATATATAATATGTCCCCTATATATACCTACCTACTATATCCCTATCAATCATTTATATGTATAAATCAATAATCAAATACCCACCGTTATAACCGTTGATTTTAGTAATTCAAAGGTACACAATATGTCAAGTCTTCTGACACTAGAGGGCCGCACTTTAAAACACAACATCCAAAGAGACAACAGGCGTCGTTGATGACTAGACCGTGACCCCCTGAGAGGGCGCAAGCATGCGCCGCAGCTCCCACGGGTGCTCTTCCCATTTACGCCACAGCCCGCCCACCTGCCCCTGCAATCACGACGGGACACTCCGGTCCCGTGCCGATGGGGGTATACAGTTCAGCGGACAGCTTTCCAGTGCCATGTAATTTAAAGCCTCCGAGCCCCCCGACCTTCCGATGCTTCCGGTCCGATCCACCTTCTCGCGTACCCTGTGCGGGTAAACAGCGGTAGATTTATATGCCACAGGATCCCGCAGCCGCTCTGCTGCTTTTTGCCTGCGTCGCTCTTGTGTTGTGGGTAAACAGACGGCTCAGTCAGCTTATTGCCAACGTAGAACGCTTACGGCTGCCCGTCTCTCCCTTGGCCTGTGACCCGTCCATGCTGGGGTAAAGACGCGGAGCTCTTATTATGCCAACAGCCCTTAGACCGGCTTCCACGCTGCTTCTCCGGTCCGCCCTGCGTAGTGGCGCGGTACCAAGCAGACCGCGCAGATTTTAGACGATTGGCACACCAGTCTCCTCGACAAGCTTAACGATGCTTCCGGTAGGGAGTACTGTCGTGGGTAAACGAACGCCGGAGCGTTTATTATGACACAGCCTAGAACCACGCTCTCCCCGGGCCATTTACGTGCGCCGTCGAGCTCCATTGTGGCTGGCCTACCACAGCAGAGAAGCTTGTATTATGACAACCGCCTCCCTCCTCACGCACCCCCCACCAAAACCGATCTCCAACCGGGCTTCTTTCCCTCGGTCGTGGTTACTGTGGTTCCGGTAACCCGAAGCCGGCAGCCTTCGTTATTATTTTTTTCCCCCCCCCTCTGCTCTACACGACCCCCTCCCCGCCAGCATTCTGCTGATTAAGGTCTGTTCTGCCCGTGGCCGCTGGGGTTAATTAGTTACCCTTAGACCTTCCTTTAGGCCTTTTATTAGCAAATTGCCGAGACGATTATGACCTGCTTTCCACGGCCTCGTATGTGCGCCCCTTAAAGCAGCGGAGCTTATTTGCCACAGAGAACGCTTCCGCTGACTTCGGCTCGTGCGGCCCCCCCCCCTTATTCCCCCCCCCCCTGTCCGCCCCCTCGCCTGGGGTAAAGCAGCAGGGCCTTTCTATTACTGCCCACACGTAGAGCACGCTTCCGATGCTTCCGGCCGTGCCGCCTACTGTGGTGGTTGGTTTTAAAGTCAGCGGCAGAGCTTTTATTACTGAACACCACGTAGCACCCGCGGCTTATGCTGCTCTCCAGTCCAGTGCTGGATGGGGGTAACAGCCACCGCGGCTTTTTATTATTCCGACCATGTAGAGGCGGCTTCCCACGATGCCTTCCGGTCCGTGCGTATGTGGGGTTACAACGCCCAGCGGGCTTTATAGGCCCACAGTTATCATACTAGACTACACTTTCGGTTCCTGTTATAATGCTGCCCCTCTGTCGGTGATCACCGGTATATTAAATAATACCACAACATATTAAGCATCATTGCGTTTCCGGAAATCGTTACGGGGTTATGATGTCATTAGCAGGCGACACAATGACACTATAGACATGCTCCGTGTCACTAGTTAAAATTGCTTATTTCTCTGGATTCTTTGAAACATTTGGGATAATGTAAGTACACAAGTCAGCAAAATATATAACACTGTTCTAGTGGTTTTTGGATATTTTATTTAAAAAATCTTGCATGTTGTGCCTTTAAAGCAGAAGGTTCTAAGGTCATGAGACGCTTTGTTCAGTGTGTCTAAACTGTTGTCTGGTGATGTAGATAGATCAGGTGGGACAGCTGCTGTTTGTTATTCTCCCAGAGAAAATCCAGATGATCGACTTGACATCTAACACGCTTTGGAGTAGATCTGTGAGGGCTTTGTGGTTTCAGGTTAATGATGGGCCTCGTCTGCTTTGGCTTTCGGAGCCGTGGAGGCTGAATCCATCAGGGACGCTGACATGTCCTGGCTTGCTGTCCTCTCTTCTCATTGTTGTTGTGTGTGGTAATGAAGGTACCGCAGCGAAGCCAAGACTCGTCCTACAGCCCCGCTTCTGCTGGAGCTCGCCAACCAGGTACAGAAATACACACTTTCTTTCTCTGCTGCTTTATTATTCTTTAGCAGTGCTTTGCTCGGGTCTCCAGCAACATAATTAACTCAGAAGATTCAGAGATTCATTGGGAGTTTTCCCAGTCTGTTAGTACTTATAAAAATTGGGCTAATGGTTTGGCCTATTAACCAATGATTTCATGCAATTATCCTGCATGGAAAAATAGTTGAGTGTCATTATCATAAGTGACATTCACAAATGCGTCTGACACGGAGGTCAGTGGTTAATATCTCTGTTTAGGTGCGCTGTTTATATATTGAAGCTCTCTCTTTGTGTTGGAGTGGCCGTCCTGATTTCACCTTACTGCCTTTAAACATGTCCATGTTCAGAGCACAGCGTTTGCTCACACTGATCTCAGTGATGACACCTCTTCCATTCATTACTGACCGAACCATGAAATCGGATCTGTTTTCTCCCAGATTCATTCATTTTTATTTGGTTTATTGTTTTGTTTTATTTTACAGATTAAAATAGTTATTTCGCTAAATATCACAAGAACTGTCGACATGGCAAGCTGCACACTCTATTACATTTTTTAATGAAAATTAGGGACTATCTGCAAATCTATTTTAATTATTAATTGATTATTATTAATTACTCCTTTTCTTTAATTCTGCTCGTTGTTCTGAGGTTTGCTGATTGCATTAATCACCAATGATATTCCCAAATAATCGGTAATGCAACCAGTAAATGAGAAAAAACTTAAACCCAAATAATCCACAAACCCTAGACAAGTAAACAATCGTCCTCGTCGGTCTGGCAACCCAAACCAAGGTGCTGCACATCAGAGATTTTTAACGTTTAAAGGACGCCAGCCTCATCGACGTCTGGCTTGTTTTATATTATACTGGTTTAGACCTACACCAACTTATGGCACGTGCGGGTGACCTCCTTCTTTTCAAATTCACAAAATACATCAAACCTCCACACCTAAGTAATAGGACTGTTTTCTTACCTACTCCCTTCCCTAATCCCACTATTCTATATCGTTATACCGCTAACAAGCTCAAGTAACCAGTGCACGTCTCACACGTTAACCGACCCCCCGGTAAACGTAACACACGCGGACAAAACAGTCTGTTGAACACTAGTACCAAGAGAACTTTTTCTAAGAAAAACTTGGTCATTTCAAATACATTAATACATTAATTAACCGGCTTCAAAGCAGGCCACCTAGTGTCATATTGTCCACTTACCAAATATGTTACTATGTATTCAGGAATAGTGTAACACAATCTATCATTACACCTGTTTTAAGAGCACCCACACTTGATTTAGAGAACCCACCATGTACACATCCGCTGATTACCCGTTCTGTAAATTGATATGTAGGTAGAGTTTTGATTTAGTCTTGATTTCTTCGTGAAAAAGTGCAACGCTGTACATGGTGTTGTTTGAAGGAGTATGCAGCGCTAGGGACTCATAAGGTCTCCCCCATGACTCAGTTTTAAACTGCGCTGGGCTTCAAAGTGTACGCGGGCTCTCATGGCGCCTCCGTCCTCCGCCCGCTACTTGCTTCTACGTCCCATTACAGCGACTTATTGTGACCACAATATATAGCTAGATGCCAGCTGAGCTGCAATAGAAGCTCTATCCCCCTCTAACCACTGACTTTTTAAAGAGTGATTAGAGCTTCATAAACGCTACTCACACGTTTCAGACGAGAGATCCGCTCACGATTAATCTGAAAATGTTATATAGATCCATCCCTTACGCTCAGGATGAGTTTGTTTCTTCATCAGAACTGGCACATTTCTCCAAACCTGATGAAGAAACAAACTCATCCTGGTCTAACAAGAAAATACGTTAACATCAAAAGCGTAACAAAGAAGCATGAACATATATCAAATGGACTGAAGTATATATCCTACTGCTATTTTTAGTTACATTATTTGGGGTTATAAAGTTTCTATGAATAGGTGACAGAATGGGGCTTTTCTTTTTTTTTAGTGAAAGGAGGGGATTAACCTTGCAACCTTAAGATCAAACTAAAAATCTGGTTTTATTTTACAATATAGAGTAGTTTTTGCTTAAAAATTTGACATAAAACTGAACATTTATGAAATGAAATGTTCATAAAATTAACAATTTCAGAAAGAAAGAAAACACTTGGTAGCTCATCTGGGATTTAATGTTGTTTTGTGGTCATTTTAGTGCGTGTGTGTAAGTTTGAATATTTGAAAAGATATTTTGATTCATAATTTTTCATCTTACAGTAACAGTTGGGTTTAATGTTTGAGCTTGATTAATTCATTCAGTACAACAACTTGTGTACAAATGTAGAAAATGTCATTACACATTTCTAACACACCATTTACAATACAAACGATTATTTTTTTTCAAAATACAAAATATTGATTCCATAAAAGACACTGAAACAAAAACTAATATACAAATGGAAAAAGGTAAATAAAAAAACTGAAGTTCTTAATATTTGTATAACTCTTAGCGTATGTATTAAATACATTATACATTATGTATAATTATCTGCACTTACATAGACTCATTTTCGTTTTTTGGAGTAACAAATAATATCTTTCAAATTCAAATTTGATTTACTTTAGCTGTTACTCTGTGGAAAATTATTGCGACTTTTTTGAGAAAAAAAGTCAGAATTGTGAGATATGATCTTGCAATTCTAAGATCATATCAGTCTTTTTTCCCCCTCAAAATTGGACTTTATATAACTCGCAATTGCGAGTTTATATCATGCAGTTCTGAGAAAAAAAGTCAGAATTGTGAGATAAAAAGTCGCAATAACCTTTTTGTATTTGTATTTTTTATTCAGTGGCAGAAACGGGCTTCCATACTGGATTGATGTTAAAATAGACACATTCAATTGACATGCTTTTTTTAAGTGACTTTATTTATTTTTGTAACTACAGTGCATTGAATATGAACTCATTACTTTGGTTTAAAATGACAGTGTTATTGGATGCGGTGGAGCAGATGAAGACTCTGAGGATCAGATCAAACGATTGCACCTCCAGTATCGGTCATCAGTGAATGCAGTGTTGATCAGCGCGTCTCTGTGTGTCTCTGTCAGGTGGACCTGTCTCCGGCTCTCCTGGCCCGTCTGATTGTGGAGTGTTTTCTGGAGGAGCGCGAGGCTTCAGTCGGTGAGTGGAGGAGTTTATTTCCTAATGAGAGACAGACAGACTCCTGCCAGCACTACCTGCGGCACATGAGTGACAATTAAGCATCCTGCAGGCCACCCAGCACTTAACTGCTGCTTAGATCAGTGCTGTGTTATTTATAACCCTCCATTTATTCTGAGCCTCGTCTCTACCTGAGCGGCTCGTCCTCCTCACACTCTCACTGCATCAACACACACCTGACAGAGAGACGTGGAGCGCTTTTATCAGTATCAGGCATGTGCTGATCAATGGAGATAGCTGATTAGTTAGTTTCAACATGTGTGAGGTTTTGCCATTTTCTGTTCTTGCTTAACTCCAGCATTCAGCAACCTTTTGTGATGGTATTTTCAGGTCTGTTTCAGACACACACACACACACACTCTCGCTCACTCACACACACACACACACACTCTCTCACACACACACACACACACACACACACGCTCACACACACACGCTCACACACACACACACACGCTCACACACACACGCTCACACACACACACGCTCACACACACACACACGCTCACACACACACATCCACGCGCACACACACTCACACGCGCACACACACACACACACTCACACTAACACACACACACACACACACGCTCACACAACACACGCTCACAACACCACACGCGCTAACACACACACAAACACACACAATCACACACACACACACGCTCACACACACACACACACACGCTCACACACACACACACACACACACCACACTCTCTCTCACACACACACACGCTCACACACACACACACACGCACTCACACACACACACACACACACGCTCACAAACAAACACACACACAGCGTCTCGCTCACACACAACACGCTCACACACACACGATCAATACACACACACACACACTCTCTCTCACACACACACGCTCACACACACACACGCTCACACACACACACACACACACTCTCTCTCACACACACACGCTCACACACACACACGCTCTCACACACACACACACACAGAGTAGAAGTACAGCGCGTCAGAGACTCATGTGCTGGATTTAATCAACAGAGAGATTCCAGTGCATGCACCCAACTCTGCCTCTGCGCAGTCATATGTCAAAGTCAAGCGTGTGATTACTTTGGAGCGCTGTTATCCACTGCGTGTCAAAACGCTCCTGCCGTGTGTAGAACAAGGCAATACTGTGTGACGTAGACCACCCTCAGTCTGCTGGAAACTCATTATAAATCCGCACCATCTCCACAAGACTGCACTGACCTGATGCTTTGGCAAACACACAGCCTTATCGGTTTAGTCATGGCGGATCATCGCTCTGATGAAGCCAAGTGAAGCTCAAATGGAAACATTGCACATCGCGACATCGTCTGTAGACAATTGCTTATTACTTTTGTAACCTATCATAAAAAACTGGCGTAATTAGGGAGAATATAAAATAATATTTCAGACTTTCAGACTTTCTAGTATTGATTCAATAAGTATAATGAGCTTTTGGACCCACTCTATGTGAAGTGTCTTGAACTACTGCGTACTAACATTTAAATCAATCATTTGATATAATGCACGAATTGTGCACATACATGTTATTACATTGTACTTGTATAAAAAAATACCTGCAATCTGTAACTAATTTCTGTAGTTACAGTACATCTATAATTACAGCTACACATACCTCTTAAACCAACCCATTCCACTAAACATGTCATATCCCACCTCAATAGCAGTGCTTGTACAGAATAAGTACATTAAGTTAAAGACACCCTATAAAGGGTGCTTTCTAATAGATCTGCATTACAGTGATTTGCAAGAAATACTGCATTGATGTTTATTTGTAAAAATTATGTTTTTAACTATTTTTTATTGAAGTCATACAAGATGAGCAATTAAAATCACATTATTGAGTCAGTCCAGTTTTTATTTCCATGCATATGAAAGATCATTATCCTGCAGTGGATCATCTCAAGCTGTTACAGTCTTCAGATGTCTTGATTTACTCTGAATTAATTTACTCATTCTTTGTTCATATTTATTTTATTTTTAAGTAACAACTGTTTTGTTATGGTTTTAGTTTTAGTTAGCTGTAATAACCAGGGATGCTGGTTCTCGTAATAGCGCCTGGAGATTCGGTGTGGTCCTCACACTCACTGCACACAGTGTGGCACTTTACTGATTTATTATTTTATCCAAAATAATAAATAAAGTGTGATAAAATACAATAAAAATGCAATGCTAAAATTTACATTTTCATCAGCAAATTGTTTTAAATCGGCAAGCGTTTATTTTGGCGGGTTGCTGGCAAGTAAGTGCGCGCGCTGCCAGTGTTAGCACTGCCAGTGAAACACATCAGTGAATGAAGTGGCACAGTTGTGCGTATTTGCTCGGAAACCTTCTGTAGATTTATGCATTCAGTTTGAATGGAAATCTTCTGCAGTATTACAGTTAATCGATCTAAAACTGTGATCCTGCATTAACAGCTGTCTACAATGTCAGTGTGCAAAGAGCGGTCTGAACTTATTCGATTTTTAATTTGTTTATTTTTATGTGCATCCCTGATAATAACCCTGGTTGTCCATGCATTGTCCATATCAGACAACAACTCAAAACTAGATCGAGAAGTTTGTAGACAGACTTTAAGTTGGCTTGAAAAAGCCTAGATGGAAAGTTTGAAAACGTTTTAAAAGCTTGCAGTCTGAAAGTTTTCAGTAGTTTGAATGGTAAAATATGTTTTAAAGATATAAGTTTTTGAATGTTTTCAAGGCAAAACGGTCATCAGTATCAGAAAAAACAGATATGTATAAAACTTCTTTTCTAGTACCGGGGTCGTAGCTAGGCTTTTTCTAGCATTACTAGCATGTTTGCTACATGTTTAGCATGATTCTCATTGTAACTAGCATGTTTTGCTAAGCATTATTAGCATGTTCTATCATGATTACATGTTAGTACGACTTATCTGTTATATCATTGTTGCTAGCATGAGTAGCATGTTACTAGCATGTGTCTAACATGGTTACATTTTGTTAGGCACGTTACGAGCATGTTGCTACATGATTACAAGTTACTAGCATGTTTATTAGCATATTATGCATGTACTAGCATAGATTCTACCAGGATGACATATGACTACATGACTGCTACATTTCTCTAGCCCATGTTTTGTTGTTACATGATTAGCAAGTATAACTGTTGCTAGCGCGTGATTTCTAGCATATTAGCTATTACGAGCATGTGGTAACATGTTTAACAGTACTTTTCTTGCATGTTTCCTCTATCATGATTACAGTTACTATCATGTTGCTACATGAATTTAGCATGATTAGCATGTTACTAGCGTTTAGTTAGCATTTGTTTTTCTAACGTGATTAGCAAAAAAGTTACTAACATGTTGTTAGCATGATTAACAAGTTACTAACATGTTGCTAGCATGATTCTAGCATTATTAGCATGATTCTAGCAATGCTTTATCACAATGCTAGCATTTTTTCTAGCATGATTAACATGTTACTAACATGATTAGGATTTTACTAGCATGGTGTTAGCCTTTTTTAGCATGATTAGCAAGTTACTAGCATGTTTCTAGCATGATTAGCAAGTTACTAACACGTTTCTATCATGATTAGCATGTTACTAGCATTTTGTTAGCATGTTTCTAGCATAATTAGCAAGTTACTAGCATGTTGTTAGCATGTTTCTATGCTAATCCAGCTAAAACCAGTTGATTCAGTAAAAAAACAGCTAAGACCAGCCTGGTCTGCTAAAAAAATGGCCAAAACCACTTTAAAACCAGCTTGGGAGACCAGCCAAAGCAGTCAGTCAGCTTAGGCTGGTTTTAGCAGTTTTTTTCAGTAGGGAGTTGTTAAGCTTTGCTATAGCAATAGACAGCTTAAATACACCAGAAGTCTTATTGTATAAAAGTTTGCACCCCATCAATGAAAATCTATGGGATTTTAGGTGGTTTTGATAGTCTGGTTTATGAAAACCGTAAGCCGGATCAGTTAGAAAAGATATCACACCGCCGACCATTCCTGGAGGGTCGATCGATTTGGTGGCTTACCTTGAAAGTCTAGGAGGAGATACTCTTTAAAATTTGGCCTCAGAAGAAGAAGAAGAAGTTTAAATAGGATTTCAGTACGTTTACTTTTTCAAGCCAACTTAATAATAATAAATGTTTTGTTGGAGGTTTCAGATGTTTGATAATAAACTATGAGGTGTTTAGAAAATGATTACAGGACAATGCTTTTTCTTTGGTTCGGTTTTCAAGCGTTTTCCAGAGGCTCAAGCCTTTCCATTCTCCCGTGACCGCGCCAGCCGTCCGCACTAGCCCAGCTCAGATTCAGATGAGAGTGACGTGTATTTTGACCCGCACAGTCCCGCGGCAGTGAACTCCTGCGCACAGGGGCTCCACGCTTCAACTACTGAATCTCCCTGTGTGAATATTAGACTTTTGTAATGTGTTGCTTTCATCAAGCCATGCCTGGATAATTGTCTTTGCTGGCAATTAGCTAACAGGTTTGTCCGGCGCTGTCGGCAGGCGCGTCCATCATTCCAGCCAGTGCACGGATCAATAGCCTCATATACGCCAGCCACGGCCCTCGCACACCACCATCTTTTATTTTCTTTCATTCCTTTCTTCCCTGTTTGCATTTAAGAGACGCAGGAATTGTGCCTTTGGGACGGCTGGATATATATCCACTGACTTCAGCGGGATCAATAGAGAGTTTGAGATTGTTTCTGAAGTCTTTTCTCGGGTGAGTGTTGTGTCCGTGTTTTCCCCAGACCGGGCCAGATGGATGCGCATGTAAATAAATCAATACGTTCAGGGCATTTTCAGCACATATCGAATATGATATCAACATCTATAATCCTTCCTCTCCTGCAGACGGCTGAGACGGGATCTTCTGAACGCACTGCTGGGCTTTTTGCTCCAGTCTCTTTGGTGTTTGTGGCTCTGGGCTGGACGCCTCAGTTATCATGCTTAAATTAGATGAATGCTACGTTCTGGCTCCATAGACGTATACCTTTTCATTTCTTTAAAGGCATTTGTGCCTGAGTATCCAGTGAATAATGCTTCCCGCTCATTCCTGCGCTGATGGCGTTAAGGTTGAGTGCGGCTGTGAATGCTTGACATAAGCTCGTTTTAACTGCACCTTTTTAAAGTCAGATTGTTTTTCCATTTCTCTTCCACATCGTGTGATATTTGATGGGCACCAGTTTGATGAGTTGACCATTGACCTGCCCATTTTTGGACTTCACATGCACATAATTAAATCATACTTAATGATATGAGAAAAATAACACTGCTAGTTATTATAAATAATGCATCAAAGGTTTTGGGAAAAAAGCAGGAATATGATTATTTTAAAGGTAATGTTGAGCTGCGTCAACGAAACAAATCTTAAATGAGATCAATCAGATAATAATACAACTTACATCTGCACAAAAAGTATGAGATTGCACAAGTGAACTTTACCTTGTTTGTCAAAGACTTACAACAGTCTGTAACATTAGTGTACTCATTATTTTATTATGTATATTACAGTCAGTAATTGCTGTTTGATGCATGAGCTGAAAGTGAACAGTGAATAAACACTGATAATTGAAACGCTTTGGTAGCAGGTCAGTTACCCAAACACATCCCATTTGAGAATAATCAGGCATACAGTATACAACATCAGTGTAATATTACAGTTTTATGAAACATTACTTGCACACTGTATTTTCATCATCAGAGTGATTCCAGGCATCAGTGCATGCTTTCAAAGCCATCGTTTCACTTTAGTTCTCTGGTCTGGATGGCCTGTCTTAACGCTTACCAATCAGACCTCAAGATACACTGTAAAAAATAATATGAGAAATGTAAACACAGCAGTGTGGTTGCCAGATATTTACTGTAAAATATACAGTAGCAGCATTTCAGGTTTCACAGATTTAAAATTTACAGTAAAAAAAAGTATATGTCTTAAACTGATATAATGTTAATATACCAAACTACCGAAGTACTAAAATCTGTTTTGTAACTTTATCGTACACTGACAATAAAAATGCAGATGATAAAGAGAAAGACACATGAAGAATCAAAGTTCATCACAAGTAGCTTTTCCACAAGCTGAGGTAAATACTAATTAGACACTGTGCAGGTGAAAAATAGTCTTTGAATTGCCTTCCTTGTGATCCTAACATATCTAGATCAGACGCGAGCGCTCTTGCGTCATGCCGCGAATCCGTTTCTCTTTCAGGTCAGAAGCGGTGTCAGAAATAGAGCAGGACATCAGTTTACTGTCAGGGATTTGTTGTCAATCTGTGCCGTATGCAGTGTAGACAGAATTTATAATGGGTTCTGTCGTCTAGAGTCACATCCGGTGTAGACACGGGGGAAATGAGCAAAGAGCTCCAGATCGTGTCAGCCAAACACTGTCTGTTTGTTTGCTTTACTTTGCTACGGATTCATTTCTAAACGAGACGGTATGATGATCTTTTCAGAGAGAGACAGAGTAAAGTCTGATGCAGCGCTGAGTGACTAGAGCGGATCGACAGTAATGTCGCAGCACAGACGTGTGAGGAAACCTGCTTTCACCACTACTGCATTGTGCTCTAGACCGTTTGATATGAACTGAGTTTATATCACGTTTTTAACCCAGATGACCCATGTTGTTTTCAGAGTACGTCACAGCAGCGTCTGTCTGTTATTTTAATTAGTGAAACCATCAGCCAATCACAGCAGTGGGCGTTTACTAGCCCCGCCTATAAAAACAGCGTTCTGCAGAGAGGCTCAAAAACAGCAGAGAAAATAACTTATTACTTACAAATTGTTTTTTTTTAATGTAAAATCACACTAGCACTATAAGTGAACCTCAGAGCACATTATAAAAAAAATGCAGTTCATGACCCCTTTAACCAATTAAAAGGTGTTTGCTGCAGCATTTTTATAGTCTCTTAATAATGACACAAATTTTTTTAGGGTGTCCAAAATGCTGCCATAACCAATTAGAACAAGAAATCGTCGTTTTCTTGATTGATAATCGCTGTCTCTTTCGAGTACTCGTGCCCATCCCTACAGCAAAGGCAGATCTGCTCTTGTGCTCGGTGAAGGTAAATGCATTGGGCGGATGAATCTGGCCTTTGAATACTGAGGCTCTTCATTAGCGGGTCAGGTAAGCAGTTGCCTTGACAAGTAGACTAATTACTAGCATGGAGCGGCGTAGCTGGAGTCATGGAGCTCAGAGACGGGCCGAGCTGCAGCCCTGCTATCAGACACAATCAGACGGAGGCAGATCAGTTCTGCCCCACTAACCCTGCTGGGAGCCCCAGCACATCACGCCGATCTCCAGCGCACCAGAGGCGGCGGAAACAAACACGAGGGCAGCTTCTCCTGTGTGCCGAGGAGAGGAGGATGGGTTTAAAGAAGTAAATATAAAAATCAAATGAGTGCTTTAGGCAACCGCAGAGATTTGCAGAGCTGTCCTCTGGCGTCTAACAGCCTCATCCATCACGGCCCGCAAGTAGTCAATCCCTCTAGTATCTGTAAATGTTTTTAGATATTAGCCAATTTATATGCTCCCAGATTCATCATGGAAAATCAGCTTTAGCAGGGGTGCATTATCAGCCAGCGCCTCTCGCGCGCACCATGAAGTTTGATGTACGACGGTGTTCGCGAGGAGGAGGGGGCGTCTTGATTATAACCATAAGAAGAAGGGTTTTTAATTAATAAACAAACTCCGGAGCTCATCAGCGTCGGGGGCGATAACGATTGTCATCCGTTATTTTTTTACGACGATCGACCCTCCACAAGCGCTGCCTTCTAATGAGCTTCTGTCGGCTTCTTTGGCGTCTGATAATGGCTTGCTCATCCTTCCGGAGAGCGAGTCGAGGTTGCGCCGCTTTCCGCCGCCCCATTCGTCATTTCATCAGAGGTAGTTAAAGGGGGCTGTGTTTTTGGTAAACAGCGCTTCCCTGCTCCTGAACAACTCCCGGCGGAGGGCGTCTTTCCTCTTTAATATTTCCCTCCTTCAGATAAGGACGCCTCGGTCAGAATTCATGTCGACACGGGACAATTACATTAAATTCGCGGTGTGTGTTTACAGTGTTGTGTTGTGTGCGCTCGCAGAGGCATCTTTAATAAATGTATGCTGATGCCAGAGGCTGCGGCGACGTGTGCGCATCTTCGGCTCTGTTGTTATTTACTGCGCCGCTTGCTCTCTGCGGATCCGCCGCTGCAAATGGCATTACGGGCCGTGATCAATGAGCGTTAGAGTAAACTCATTTTAAAAGCGGCCTGATTTATTAGCTCTCTGCCCTCCATTTTCATCAGGTCAGTGCTTGGCTGAAACCCCACAATGTCAGCCGCAAGGTCACCCTCTTTTTACGACTCTTCTTAACCCCATCGCTCAGAGGAAAAGGCCCTGGTTTGGCCGTTTGAAGCAGGTGGTGTTGTGTGATGTGTGAAATGCGATGGTGGTCAACCTCCAATTACGAGTCCTGGTAAGACAAGGCCTTTAATGGCTGTTGCTTGCCTTCGGGGAGCTCTATTACATACTGCTGTTTTGCAGGACCAGCATCAAATCTATAAAAGTACCATTAAGAGGGAAAAATCAATCAAAATGCCATTAAAGTGGAATAAGTTGCCAATATTGCTGATGTGGTTGCGGCTTCTTTGATTTTCCCTCAGATTATTAGGCGCAGCGGCGTAGTGACTTTGTTAAGGGAAACCAGTGTTGTTGGGGAGTAATATGTCTCCCGGCTTCATAAAGTTTGCGGCCTCATATTTCCCGCTTTATTGATTATCCATTATCATTTGTCACGAGGTGTCCTAACTCAAGGGGAAATATAGCTCTCTTCATTGCCGAGCGGAGCGCCAGAGCAGCGAATGGATCTGCGTGTGAAGGTAGCAATCTCGGAGAAAAATGAGCAGAAAAACAAGGCGCCGCCGGTGCAGAGGACTGCTGACTTGGCTTTGTTCTCTCTTCCTCATGTCCTCTTTCAGCAGGAGGATGAAAAAGATAACAGCAAGCGTTTGTTCTTCTCCAGCAGGGATTTGATGTTACGACGGCGAGAGAGAGAGTCCAGTGAAGGAGGATTGTGAGTTTGTGTGCGGCTGGATCCTGATGACAGGGGTGTGTAACGAGAGCCTAAAGAGCTAAGGGTTGGAGTCTTGATCTTGTGGTCTCAATCTCAAACAAGTACTGTACGTCTGTACTACTGCTTAAGAGCCTTCGAGAAACAATCATGCTCTGAGAAAACAGCTACTAGAACACAAAGGTGTCCAGTAAAGGCAACAAAAAAAGACTTGGGATGAAGTGTTTGGGGAACCGGTTTTGTTTGAAAACAGTGAGTGCTTCTGCCGTTTTGTTCGGTTACGCTAATGGCAAAGAACTTTCACACCTCAGCTTTAAATATGGCTCTAAACACTCTCAACAATAAAGGTTCTTTATTAGCATTGGTGGCTCCATGAAGAACATTTAACATCCATGGAATCTTTCCATTCCACAGAAGCTTCTCTATAGAGGAAGAAGGTGCTTTAGCCGATTAAAATGTTCTTCACAGAGAAAACAATGGTTCTTTTAAGAACTCTTCGCTGAAAGGAATCCAAAATGGTGGTTCTTGAGGGGTTAGGTGTCTGGTTGGAGATGTAGAGGTTAGCCAGTAATAACAGAGTGTGTCATTTACACACAGAAGGCTTAAACCAATGCAAGGCTCAAAGAAAAATGGTATTGTAAATAAAAATGATGGCTGTTTATGGCACTCAAACTTTGACTTGCATTATTGGCATAGTGTAAGTTGACTTCATGAATAAAATGAAATGCTCATTTATTTCTCATCACTGTCTGTTTGAGCTGAACAAGGCCTCATATTTCCCATCATGCACTGGCCACTGGCACAGTGCCTCTGTCACTCTTATATGGATATATCATTAGAATGATTCAATCCACAGTGATTCAATCCATTGAATCTGAATATGTTTGAAAATGATAGATTTTGTGTTGGAGTAATAGGGAATCAATCCAAGGGCTCGTGGGCTGATTTATAATGTTAGTGCTGCATGAATGGAGTGAGACATGGAGAATATTGCAGCTCATCCACACCCAACCTCTGTATGCTCGTATCATCACTGAAATACTACAGGTGTGTGTTCATCGAGGCCCGCTGCAGCTGAACTCTGGACTTTGATCTGATGCATGTGTTCCTGCTCACTCTTCTTTCTCCATCAGCAGCTTCCAGACACGTCCTCAACAACATGCTGCGCGAGCCGTATTCAATTCCAGACCTGCTGTTAGCGAAGCACGTCGAGCAGGTACCAACACTGAGCAGACATCATCTCATTCTTCCATTGAATACAATCTAAGAAGTTTAGCAGAATGTTCACACTATACGATGTATGCAGACTGATCAGTGGCGGTAAAACTCTATACACTATAATCATAACGCTATCATGCTCTATATTCTGAGTGTTCTGAAGTCATGTGATAGCTCTATTTTTTCTGTTTTAATTTTCATTGTTTGTTGCTCTTCTAGTAGTCTTTATACTAATTGTATCTGCAATCTGCTAAAACTCTTTAGTTGGTGCTCAGTGAAACACTGGGAGTGTCTATGTTAGTTTCTGAGATGTTCTCGTGTGAATCCATCACTAGTCTGAATAATCTGCTAATAAGGTGATGTGTGGCGTGCTGCAGTGCATGATGGGTGTTTGTAATGGATGCTGAGGGCCCGTCCCCTCCTGACAGTAATATTTCTTCACTCTTTTCAGTGCACAGTAAATGACTGCTGTTATGGACCGCTGGTCGACTGCATCAAACAGTATCCTTCCCATAAAACTTTAAGCCTGAAATTGACGAGGAGCTATTCAGAGAGACGAGATGTGCAGAGCTGCACCTGACATAAAAGTTACGCTTGAGGAGGTGTGTGTGTGTGGTTTGTGTGTGTGTCCTAGTGTGTGAGTGTGTATGTTGTGTGTGTGTTGTGTGTTGTGTGTGTGTTGTGTGTGTTGTGTGTGTGTGTGTGTGTGTGTGTTGTAGTTTGTTTGTGTGTGTGTTTGCGTGTGTGTGTGTGTGTGTGTGTGTGTGTGTGTGTGTGTGTGTGTGTGTGTTTGTGTGTTTGTGTGTGTCTGTGTGTGTGTGTGTGTGTGTGTGTGTGTGTGTGTGTGTGTGTGTGTGTGTGTGTGTGTGTGTGTGTGTGTGTGTCTGAGTGTGTGTGTGTGTGTCTGAAGTGGGGGTGTGTGTGGTGTTTGTGGGTGTGTGCTCTGAGTGTGTGTGTGTGTTTCTGAATGTTATGTGGTGTGTGTGGTGTCGAGTGTGTGTGTGTGGTCTGAGTGTGTGTATGGTGTGTGTGTGTGTGTGTGTGTTGAGTGTGTGTGTTGTGTGTCTGAGTGTGTATGTTGTGTGTGTGGTGTGTGTGTGGTGTGATAGAGTGAGTGTGTGCGTGTGTGTGAGTGTGTGTGTTTGTGTGTGTGTGAGAGAGAGTGAGTGTGTGCGTGTGTGTGAGTGAGTGTGTGTGTGTGTGTGTGAGTGAGTGTGTGCATGTGTGTGTGTGTGTGTGTGTGTGTGTGTCTGAGTGTGTGTGTGTGTCTCAGTGTGTGTGGGTGTGTGCGTGTGTGTGTTTGTGTGTGTGTGTGTGTTTTTTGTGTTTGTGTGTGTGTGTGTGTCTGAGTGTGTGTGTGTGTGTGGTCGTGAGTGTGTGAAGTGTGTGGGTGTTTGTGTGGTGTTTGTGTGTGTCTGGTGTGTTTTTGTGTGTGGCTTGAGTGTGAGTGTGTTGGTGTGTTCTGATGTTGAGTGTGGTTGTGTCCTGAGTGGTTTGTGTGTGGGTCTGATTGGTTGTGAGTGTGTGTGTGTGAGTGCGTGCGTAAGTGAGTGTGTGCGTGTGTGTGTGTGTGTGTTTGTTGTTGTGTGTGTGAGAGTGAGTGTGTGTGTTTTGTGAGTGTGTGTGTGTTGTGTGTGTCTGGGTGAAAGGTCACAGTGTTTCTCTGTATGTGGTCATTCATCCCCGTCCCTCCACCCCTTCTCTCTTTCTCCAGCTCTTTTAAGTGTCAGCATTCATTCACTCTACATCTGTGTGGGTTCATCATGTCGCCTTACAGAACCGCCCCATGACACATGACACACAGATGCCCATCAAACTATGAGCACAGCCTGCGTTACGCCCTACAAACACAACTCTTCAGCACTGTTATCACCTTGATGTTCAGGCTGCCTGTGTTATAAATGCTATTATACTATACCTTAGTACACAGACACCATGACAACACCCTAGCAACCACTCAGAACACTCTAGGAACACCCTGGCAACCACTCAAAACACTCTAGCAACACCCTGGCAACCACTCAGAACACTCTAGCAACCACACACAACACCCTAGCAACCACATAGCAACACCACAGCAACTAACCAGAAAACACTGAACCTCTAGCAACACCCTGGCAACCACTCAGAACACTCTAGCAACACCCTAGCAACCACTGAGAACACTCTAGCAACACCCTGGCAACCACTCAGAACACTCTAGCAACAAGTCAAGAACCACTCAGGACACCCTAGCAACACCCTGGCAACCACTCAGAACACTCTAGCAACACCCTAGCAACCACTGAGAACACTCTAGCACTGTAATGTTGGGCTTTAGCTCACGCATGTTTCGTGTTCATGTTGAGTGTGTTTAGGTCTCTTATGTTCATCTCTGTTACACTCACTCCTGATATTACAACAAGCACACATTCCTCTGCTGTTGCCACAGCAACCCTGCTCAGTGTTTCCATGGCAACCGAGCACAGGTAGCATTTAGAAATGGGCTTGTAAAAGTTGACCACCCTACTTTTCATCTTCACTTCAGTTCCCATGAGAATGAGAAGCGAGCACACAAAGTAAAGTTTAGTGGAGTTGGTTTGCAGTTCGTCCTTGACCGTGTTCCCATAGTGCCGTCGGTCTGGAGCATGAAGACCTGCTACGAGACGAACTCAGAGAGAGGAACTTGTCGTTTTTAGGTGAGCCTCTATTTCACACTTTTGGGTCTTTTGTACAGCAGAGCAGGAGGACAAGTAAATAATATTTATCAGTTAATCAGATTTTTTTTTTTCCATAAATGAATTTAATTTTTCAGGATTCTGGCATAGTTTTTGTTTGTTTTGTTATATTAAATTTCTTCAGACTCTCGTTTTCTGTGTATATATGGTATAATGTATGTGCGTGTGTATGTAGAATGTAAAGCTCATATAATAATTAACCATATAATACTAAGTTTGTGTACATCATTTCCCACATTTGTTGCAAAGAACTGAAAACCGACTTGATTTTAAGCGTTCAAGCTGTGTTGCTCTGTACTCATGGAGTGTGGCGTTTACACTTGTGTTCGTAGACGGTGGTGAGGCTTTCTTTCCCTTTAACTCAAACATCCTTCTTTTTGAGCTCAGAGTTTGCCTTCTGTCTTTTAATGAGTTCATTTCTCATACATGACTGATGATTTTGAAGCTTTGTTAAATGTTAGAGAAGTACAGCAGCACATTATTAACATGTGTGTGCATGCGTGACCTTCCCAGTGTGCACTGCACATTTGCTGTGTTTCTTGAGCGCCGGTGGTCAGCGACGCCTGGCAGTAAAGACTGAGGAGTGAAATGAGTGAGTTCTGACCCGACTGAGGGCGTTTGGGCCGGCGGGTCACGGCGGCCTGATAAACGAGCTCTGCAGCAGCTGAGACAGCTCATTAATTCTAATCAAAGGTGATGTACAGAGATGATCTGCCCGGCGTGACCATGTCAACAGACCCTACACAAAGCCCTCGCCCTGAACGCCCCTCACGCCCTACAGAGGTTCAGCCCGACTGGACACGAGCCCGAGAGGCCGAATGACCCGCTCAGTGTGATTTAATGGAGAAATCAGGTGTTTCACCCAGACTCAAGGACAACGGCTCGCACTGATATAATACAGAGACCTCTCACCCTCCATCAGCACAGCGACTGAAGAGACGTTTGTGCAGCGCCAGCAAACACTGCTCTCATCCTCCTCTGTGTGCGGATGCTGCCTGTGTCTTTACTCTCCTCAGATGACTTTGCTTTAGTTGCGCTGACCAAGGGCATAGATGTGCCTTCACTGGATGCGTGCCGCTTGGTTTTAAAGGGATAGAATCAGTTTCACCAAATACATTTCATTTTATAAAACATACTGTAACTTTCAGAACTAAAAACATCCCTCCCAGTAATAAAACAGCAATTACTGGAGAGAGAAGAGAGGAGATAGATGGAGAGGGATAAACTAAACTGCACAGAATGCACTTCCTGTACCTCTTTGACTCTCTGGTTGTCTTTAATAATACAGACCTCCCTGTCATGGATCTTACAAGTGCATGCTGCTTAAAGCGATTTTTTTCTTTTACATGCTCAGTGACGGGTATTTTATGTAATGTAATGCAATCCTGTTAGCAAAAATTGTGTCATGACTAAAATACAGTTTAAAGCCCAGAATTATGTGAATTTGCATTTGTCTGCAGAAGTCCAGTAGCAGCTCAATGACTAAAAATCATTTTATTTACTTGTCTTTCCACAAGTGATGTTACTTCCTCTGTCATAATTAGATTTTTCATTTACTTGTAATCATCTGGTAACAGGGTTGCACTCAAAATGTGGACACCAGCTAAAAGTAAAGAAATAATAATAATTATTATTATTAGACTTTAAAATACTCAAAAATGATCTTGAATTGTCAAGAATCATGAAGCTGGGATTTGAGATGGGACACCAGTATATGAACACTAGACCTGTAATTAAAGGCTAAGCCGTGGGGAGATAGGGGGGGGGGGGAGGGATTATACAAACTATATTAAATATGACACCAAACCTGCATTATTATTTTACAAGCAATGAGGGCATTCGGCCAAAAAAGCGATTCTTTTCAGTTCTGATGGTCAAAACTGTCTCAAACGTGACAGAGAAACTCGTCTACCATTGCATTCCTGAAGATCATGTGTTTTCCTCACAGATGAGAACCAGCTCCGTACCAAAGGCTACGACAAAACCCCGGACATCATTCTAGAGGTGCCTACAGGTGAGATGCCTTCATCTGCTGCTAGCTGCTGTTTATTCACCTTTTCAAACCAATAACCTGGTCAGTCCACAGTGACGGTCATATCATTAACTCGTATCATTTAATGGGACTTTTGTTCACAGATGTCCTATCAAATCAGTTTGGCGTGAAAATAATCTGCCATTTTACAAACAGACCAAAGCAGACTAAAAAATTGTGCATAGTTTGTGTTTGTGCTGTTAGTAGCCTGCTAATCGCACTCCCTTTCTCTGTTTAAACGCTGCTAGTTTGTAGTAAACCTACCTTCCTAACCTCGTGCTCTTCTGCAGCTGTTGATGGTCATATAGTTCACTGGATTGAGAGCAAAGCTTCATTTGGAGACGAGCACGGCCATCACACGTACCTGAACGAGCAGTTCTGGAGCTACTGCAACAGGTCAGAGCCTAAACCACACGCAGACAATCTCAAATTAAAACATTAAAACCACAGTGAATAAAAATGAACCTGACGTCTGTCTATTAAAATAAAATTAAAGTCCATTTTGAATACGTACGATGACAGTATTAAATGCAGAACTGTTATAGTCTTATAGTGTGCGAGTGTCTTCAGCACTTTAGGGATAGGGCTCATTTTATTCACAAACACATTTCAAGCCACTTCTATCGTTTGCTTTAGTGTGCCAGAAGTAATATCAGTTTTAGATTTCCAAACATTCCTTTTGCACATATATTGTAATAATTCTGTTATAAATCATTCTTTTTTTGGTAAGGGATTTCACAAATATCTGATGAATTAATCTCACAACAATAGATTCAAAGTTCTGTTTTCCCCATCTGTTTTGTTTTATTATGATATGTTTTATGTTACTGATCTTAAGGTGTTTCAAGAGTGTGTGTGTGTGGTGTGGTGAAGAGAGAGAGTGTGATTGTGTGGTTTTTGTGTGTGTGCGAGTTATTTTACATATAGGGTGGTGTGTCCTGTGTGTGGGTGTGTTGAGAGAGAGAGAGAGAGAGAGTGTGTGTGTGTGTGTGTGTGTGTGTGTGAGTGAGAGAGAGAGAGAGTGTGTGTGTGTGTGTGTGTGTGTGTGTTTGTGTGTGTGTGTGCTTGTGTGTGTGAGAGAGCGAGAGAGAGTGTGTGTGTGTGTGTGTGTGTGTGTGTGTGTGTGTGTGGCTGTGTGTGTGTGTGTGTGTGTGAGAGAGAGAGAGAGAGAGAGAGAGAGACTGTGTGTGTGTGTGTGTGTATGATGAGTGTGTGAGTTGTGTTTGGTGTGTGTGAGAGAGAGAGAAGAGATAGTTGGGTGGTGTGTTCGTGCGTGGTCGTCTTGGTGGTGTGTTTTGTGTTTGTGTGTGCTAAATTATGCTTTTAGTCAAACATATTGGTTAACTTAAAATTCAAATGCCATGTAAACAGACCTACTGTATTCAGTGGACTAGTTGAACCGTCTCTACTAGTAGGTTCATGTTTAACCACACAATGTGACTAATACTCTTTAAGCTCTTGGGCGAAACGAATGGAACATGCTTTCTATATGACTGAAAGCATAAAAACATCCTTTTGTCTGTTACAATCCATCACGAGAGGTCACTCTATCCATCTGATCTGATGCGCTGCGGCTCCATTACAGTCATATGGATCACATCTTCAGCATGATCCTCACGTGTGTGCGTGTTTAGACGTGACACGTCACATGCTGTCATGTTTGTGCGCTGCCTTGTCAGATAAACTTTGGCATGTCAAAAAAAAAATGTCAGGCCCTTCAGAGTGCACCTTTCAGAGCTGCTTGTAATTTTTAATTGACATTTACATTTGACATTTGCAGTGCTCTGGGAGCAAAGGACCGCCCGTGTCCACCTTCCCGTCGTCTCCTCTCACTCAGACAATCATGTGCTCTGGAGCTCCGGCCCTTTGCCGTCGCACGTTACTTCATCTCCTCTGTTTATATGAGTTTGAGAGAAATATTGAAAAGGTCAGCGAGTTTCCTTTCCAGTGACCTTCCCACCATCGCAGCCATGTTTTTAATTAGTGCGGCGCATGAGAGTGACACAACTCCTGATTTGCTTATGTTCAAGCATTTCCGTCGTCTGCACCAAATGGCAGCGTTTGCAAGCGCCGTTAATTATTCCTCCTTCTCCTTTAAGTGTTGAGAACCAAGTGAAAAACAACACAACTAATCTCCTCTCCAAAAGTCGCTGCAGCCGCATTCATCATCCAAACAATAGTGTGGCCAAAACGCTAACCTCGTAATAAACTCTCGTCAGTGGAGTCATGGGTAATGAGGCTTCTCCTGTAAAGAGCGAAGCAGAGAGACTGTTCACCGATCTGACGCTCAAGATCCGCCGGCTTCACCTTCCCATCAATCTCAGCCGGCTTCGGCAGGCTCCGTGACGGATGTGTGCATAATTGAGTTATCCATCTACTCGGCTATAAGTTGCATTAAAAATTATTCAGCTGATAGTGAATATTAAGCACATAATAAGGCTTGTGTATGTTTTAGTGGAAGCGGCTGAGGTTAAATGTGTCACGTAATGAAATGCGACTCTTCATGCGAGACTGCTGGGAGCGACGGTGTCCTTTCATGAGCTGTTTGAGTTTTATATGAAAGAAATAGTTCACACACAAATGAACATTCTGTCATAATTTTACTCTCGCCCTCAAATCTCATTTGTCATCACGCATATTCGTTTTGGCTTCAGTGACATTATAAAGCTACTGTATCATATTTGATAGTCAAATTTCTAATGTCTCTGAATAATCAACATGATCAAACTCCACACCTTCTGTCTCTGATTGAGAGTTCAGAGTTCAGCTCTTTTAGTGTAATTGTACAAACGTCCAGCTTCAGCTCGAGCTTCTCGTGTCAGATCTTGACTGATTTTGATCAAGTAAGCGTCAGAATAAGTACAGTAATATCTCCAGATGAACACTTACTGGACTGAAGCAGCTCAGCTTTACTTGATTCTCCATCAATCATGTTTTAGAGTCTCAAATCTGATCCTCAGGATCTTTTGAGGAGCGTTTGTTTCCAGAAGCTTTACTTTCACTGTTCCTCAGCGGAGGAATGATCTTCACAAGCCTCCAGAACATCTCACATCTTCTGAGGAGCCTTTATTTCTTCAGCTCTCAATCACTGCGTGTTATATGTTTGGAGCATTTCACTCTCATCTTACTGAGACAGATTACTGGAGATATAGAGACGACTGATATTCAGATCACTTTATGTCAGCATCTGCTCTACTGTTATAAACATCTCACTGATTTAGATTACAAGCATCAGACTTTCATCATATAAATATCAGCATCTGCAGCAAATTCATATTTTTGCTCAGTTTGAGTCTCTGAATAAAATCAAGAGTTTTTTCTTCCATATTCTCATTATATCAGACTATACGAGCCATGAAAGTGTTAACTATGATACAAAGCATAAAACACATATTCAAGTTTTTTTTTTGTATTTTGTGCGAAGACACAATAAACTGTCAGGGTTTTGATTAAAAAAAATATATAAAATCCTGACTATTATTTGATTTCATCACAGAATAAATTACGCTATGCATTATTGCTGAATCTGAATCAGTTATTTCCAGTGATCCCAAGTGCTGAGGATCAAAGGCGCATTTCAGTAACATTTAAAGTCAGGAATACAATTTGTCATATTATTGAGGTATCATAAATTAAGCTAAAATCATGCACAAAACTGCGTCGTTCAGGCTGTTTCACCTAATGCACGCACGTGTTTTCGTCAAAGCAAACATGCAACTGCCTGTTTCTGCAGTTTATTGAAATAATTAAGTCATACAAGCTGAAGTCCAATGGATTGAAATATTATTAATGAATAGAGTTGATGACTATTCCAAATGAACAGTTTCTGTTTTCGTTCGAGTTTTGGGTTTTGGCCAAGGATTTTAATATCAGTGCATCATTAATTGTCTGTATTGAATGTGCATCTTAATATGAGAGCGGATGAAGGTTTTCTCTGCGGCGCTCTTGTATCAGAGCTGAGCATGTTAGTGCTCGTAATAGAGGCTGCTAAAGGTTAGATCTGATAAAACGCTGTCAGGACTTGACAAAGATGATGTATGGCCATATAAAGCACAGTATGGCTCATTTCTCCCTTCGGTCAGAGAGGGTTAATACTCTCAGTTCTGTCATATATATTCTGTGGCTTGACCTCTTGGAAATTGTCGACCCGAACATTTGTGTTATATTTTCCTGAAATCTTTTTGAGACATTTTTTGATGGCTGGTGGCTTTGACAATCGTTGGCAATAACATTAGACTCCAGTAATATTAGGCTCCCAGACTGGATCATTTATTTCATATTTTCAAAGAGCATGCGAGTAAACGGTCTGACATGCTTTATACCTCGATCACATCCTGTTCGTGTATAATTTGAAGGATTTCCTGAATTCTCTTTGAAGAATCGGATAAATTCCAAGGCAGAGCATCAGACAGTTTATTCAAGATTTATACATTTAATGCTTTAAAATTAAAAATCTATTCACTTTAATGTTTTAAATGGAAGGATTTATATGATTCAGTGTTTTATATCCGATGGTCTTCTCAGTTCTGGTGTGTCTGTGTGTAAAAGCTTCTGTTTTCAGTATCTTATGTGGCATGGTTTCCCGCGCTGTCCTCTTTTGGTTCTGGCTGTTTATGCTCCGTGTGTGACGCTGACATGACTCTGTGGATGTGCTTGCACTACGGTGTTGGTGTTTAGCATCACACCTCTTATATATCTGGTCCATCTTGCACTTAAAAGAGAAATCATGCTGCTTTGCTGTCAAAATCCTTGTGACAGTTTTTCTCCTCAGGTTTAAAGTAGTAGCAGAAGCTTCACTCTCTTTTTCACTTTCCTTAATTCTTCCCTATCCTTTATTCCTTATTTATTCCATTAACCTTGTTTCAGCAGAATCTGTAACCGAGCTCGTGCTCTTGTGACGGTTTAACCGTAAAGAGCTCTGAAGAAGCAAAGTTGACACGACAGCATGACGTCAGGAAATCTTTCTGGGATTTGACATTTAACACCGCAGCACACCCCAGTGCAGCGCAAGACGTCTGACACGCACCTCTGAATGCTAATGCCACATGACAAGATGCTTTCATGCTTTACGGATTTCAATGCATATTTAGGGACATTGTTTAATGCGCTCGCATGTAATCCGCACACTTCAGGTCCCCATCAGCTGTGGGATTTAGCTCCCGCTAAGCCTCCATTTCATCTATTTATTTTCCAGGTTTGCTCCCGACGCATTAAATAAATTTGTCGTTTCAAGTTGAGGTTAAGAATGATTTTGACACCAACGCTCTGCTTAAAAAAGTGAAAATAAAACACTTCCAAGACGGGGAAAGTAAAGGTAGTATATGACTTGGTGAAGTTTGGGAAGAAGGCCTACAGTGAAATAGACTTCTGAAAGCTAACTTTTTGGCCATTTTGCTTTGTTTTTCAACACATTATTATATGCAGACATTCTGTAAAAATCTGTCTAATAGAAGAATTTTGACATATTCATGTATGTGTATATATGTGTGTGTGTGTGTGTGGTGTGTGTTGTGTGACCCTGGAGCACAAAACTAGTCATAAGGGTCAATTTTCTTAAATTGAGATGTATACATCATCTGAAAGCTGAATAAATAATATTTCCATTGGTGTATGGTTTGTTAGGATCTGACAATTATTTGGTCTAGTACAACTAGAGAAAATCCTGGAATCTTAGGGGTTCATAAAAATCTAAATATTCGAAAATCATTTTAGTTGTTCCAAATGAGTTCTTGCAATGCATCTTACTAATCAAAAAACATTAAGTGTTGTATATTATCAGTAGGACTTTACAAAATATCTTCACGTAACATGATCTTATCTTAATATCCAATGATTTTCTGGCATAACCCGAAAACTGTATAATTGTGACCCATACAATTGTATTGTTTGGCTATGGCTACAAAATCCCCCAGGCCTTAACACTGCTTTTTGTGCTGGCAGGGTCCACACACCCCCCATATATATATATTATAAATATATATATATGATAGATATAATTATAGATATAATAAATATAGCGGCACTCCATAACCATTAGAATCTTTGCTGTCAGCACACAAGAAGCCTGGCAGGTGTTTTATTTCATATTTTAAGAAATATCAAAATAGAGTCGCTGTTAATAATCTGCAACAGACAGCATCATCAAGTCCTTTTATCTTCTCATGTCTTGATTGCTTTAGTTCTTTATTGCTGGATTGTTAGTGTGTCTGGCCTTGATTATATATTAGTTAAAGTCTAATCAGATGTATTAGGATGGGAATTTTGACCTTTGATTTCCCTCATTAATTCTCTCTAATGTTTGCAGTCATTTGAGGCTCATACAAGCACTGCGTCTCTTTTGATGAGCGTCACGTGGAGGCTGGAAGCTGCCGGTGACCTTTGCTCTTTTATACGTTATAAAGACAGGCCAGAGTACATCTGTGTGACATTCTCCCATCTGCCCTCTGCAGAGATCTGTGCTGAAGACTTCTCGTGATAAGACCCAGTGTCTGCATGTTACACAGGGCCTTTACCGTCAGGTCACCCAATAAGCCTGTTCTTCAGCTCAGACACACAGGTCATGGGTTTGATTCCCCGCAAATGCTGGAAGTGATCAAACATACACTTTCAAAGCGAAAGACATTTTGGATCATTGTCTGCCATGTCGTTTCAAACCCGTGTGGCTTTATTTCTTCAATGGAACACGGTGGGGCTTTTTTCATATATGCACCTTTTGTTAGAAAACACGCAAGAATCTGTGACATTTAGTGTCATTGCAGTCAAAACAATCATGATATATATGGTGCAAGCGAAGACTTTCAGTGAATAATGCTTTAAACGTTGAACTATTTGTCATATGACTTCTGAAGACCTAGAATATAGTGGACGACTGTTGTGGTAATTTTGTGTTGTTTTGGAGCTTGAGAGCCACTGGTCTCCACCTTCTGCTTTCACTTTATGTAAAAGAGCAGCGTGAACATTCTACTGAACATCTGCTCGTGTTCCATTCTACTTTTAACTATTCCTATAATGACAGCACTGCATTTGAAGTGTGTGCAGTTTATTTATTTATTGTTTATTTGTTTGATAGGGACAATGCATGTTAATGAACATTTGTAGTAATATAGAATGTAAACAAGCCGGATTATAGCAACATTGCTAATTTACATCCACAGTCCCTAGACAGGTACACACAAAGACACATACAACACTACATAAAAGATTAATACCCCAACACATATTTAAAATTCTTAAGTAAAATGTTAACACAACTGATTCGTCATAAGCCACTTTTTGAAATGATCTTTAAAGGTATGATAAATATAACATTGTCCTATTGACTGTGGTAAGCTATTCCAATATTTACTCCCTATTACAGACTATACTTTCTGTCCAAAAGATGTTCGCCTATATGACACCTCACTGTCCCCTCTAGTAATAGACCTAGTACCAATACTATAATCTGTCCTCAGTTTTTTTAATTCATTTAACGGAGGGGGAGCAAGCCCATACCAGACCTTATAAATAAAACAAGCATATTTTAAAAAAAATTTTTTTTTTAAATGTTACATTAATGAAATGACAGGGTTGACCAACTATTAAAACAATACTCAATATGTGAAAAGATAATTGAGCGTAAATACAACCTAGCAGCACCGACTGTCAAAAATGGCCTAATGTACTTACAAATCTTTAAATTAAACTTTACAATATTAGACAACTCTTTCACATGACTTTTAAAAGTTAAAGCAGAATCCAAAGTCACCCCAAAGTATGTAAACTCTTTAACAATTTCAAGCTCCTCCCCTCTCAGGAATACCTTAGAATGTGTCATCTCTACTGGTTGTTTTGCAAACATCATACACAGGTGGGTGTGGTGTGTGTGTGTGTGTGTGTGTGTGTGTTCAATAATAAACCTGATTTGGTAAGCCATTCCTCAACATTAGTCATAGCAGAAGTCAAAGTAGTCAAAGCTTTTTCTAAGTTATTAGCATGGGTAAAAAATACTACATCATCTGCATATAAATGAACATTTACATCTTTATATATTCCAGGTAAATCATTAATATAAACTGAAAATAAAATTGGTCCCAAGATAGAGCCTTGTGGAACCCCCTTGGGGCAAGCAAGGTATGAAGACTTTGTACCATCAATACACACATATTGTTTCCTATTTGAAAGATACGATTTTATCCAAAGTATAGTCTCTTCCGAAAAATTAAAATTTGTTAGTTTAGATAAAAGAACCTGATGGTCAACAGTGGCAAATGCCTTCCTTAGATCTAAGAAGACAGCACCAACACACACACTCTTATCTAACAAGCATTTGACTTTCTCAACAAACTGATAATTTGCTGATTCTGTTGAATAATTACTGCAAAAACCAAACTGCATTGGATGTGAAGAAGTAAAACCATTATTTATAGGATTAGTAAGAAGCTTAGCTACCCATGTTCTGCTACCTTAGATATAATCGGAAGGATACTAATTGGCCTAGAATTGCTCAAATTTGTTTTATCTCCAAATTTATAAATTGGAGTAACTGTAGCCACCTTCCAAACCGATGGAACAACTGCTTGCCTAAAGAACAAATTTACCATATGTGTTATTGTGCCTACAAAGGAATCTTTAGTATATTTTTAACATTTTGTATCAAGCCCATGGGCATCCTTTGCTTTAGAGCTTTTTAATGCGTCAATAATATTAGCTACTTCTAATTCAGTTACTTCCTCTATTTGAAAAAGAGGTTGGGCATAATTAATAGGTCAATAAGTAATATCTTTTAAGGTAAAGAAAAACTGTGATTTAAGAGTTTAGATATGGGTCAGGACAGTTGAGCGGTGAAAGCTGGAGTCTTACATTCACTTCCTCTCTATGAGTTTGAAAACTGTTACTATCAGAAGCAGATTTGCCGTCCATCGTCTCCAGACGTCTCTGAGCGTTATCCAAACTACAACTGTGCAGATCATAAGATCAGTGGATGTGTTTATACTAGCAGAGCACTCGGGTTCAGTCAGCGTTTCCATGTCCAGGAATGTCTCTTTAAATCACACTCACAGATCCGTCTGCAAGCCAGCGGGAGGCACACAGCACCTTCCCTAATTTGGTGATGAGTGTTTGGCTAATCAGTGAATTTAAATGGCCAAACTTCTCAAGGCATCACAACAGTAGTCCATGTGACTCATGCACTATATTCTGAGTCTTCTAAAGATGTTTGATAGCTTTTTGTGAGGAACAGACCCAAATTTAAGTTACTGTTTGCTGAAAATCCTCCCCTCAGATGCAGTTTTCACACCTTATTCACATTTTGTGTATTAGAATATTGTCTTTAGATGTTAGACATCATTGGTTCCAATCCATTGGCTTCCTGCATGTTAGTAAGGTTGAATATATGTGGTTTGATTTATGTATAGCTCTTTTCACAATACATGTGGTTTCAAATTAACTTTACAGAAAATGCTTTATAGTGCTGTGTTGTAAAACTGGGCTAACATGATAATTCCTTGACCTGGCAAGAACTCTAGCGGCTACATTTTGGCATAACTGTCGCTCGTTTAATGTGGATGCAGGACGATCACCTAGTGGAGAGTGTATTACGATAATCCAGATCATGAATGCATGATAATAATGCAGGTTTGGAACGGCATGATGACAAAACTCTCACTGTTCCTTTAAGCTGCTGATTTTCCTCCACTTTTAATTCACTTTGTGTCATGCCGTGTCATGTTCATTGGAAACATTTGCTGGAAGAATCACCTCATGTACGCAATGGAAAAAACCTGCCATGGCCTGAGAGAATGTTTGTGCAGTTCGCTGAAATACGACCGAGCTTGTCAAATGGCAGTTTGAATAAGAAAGCAAACATATTTTAATCAAGACTCAGACAGAAAGGGGTCACCAAATCACAGTATTTGATGTCACACTCACTCTTTGCCTCTATTCCGATGGCAGTGCATGGAAAGCTACCCGTGACCCCATCCTAAAAAGGAAGCAGAGGGATGAATGAATAACTGCTGCGAGGTCTTCGCATGTTAAATGCTGTAATCTTCCCAAAGCGTTCCTTCCTGTCGGCCCTCCTCTCAACTTCAACCTCCAACCCCTCCCTACATGCATCACGGCAAATGAAAGCCGCCCGTGGCATTAGACGGGAGGACAGAAAGCCCCAGGGTCCCGTCCAGAGACTCCAGCGCCGGCCCGTCCGTAACGACCGTTTTTAACGGCACATGGGGAGGAGATACGAGGGGCTGTAAATTGTGTTTGACAGTGCGGCTACAGTGGTTTCGTCATAGCTTGTCTTTAGTTATTACCGCGTCTTCCTCGCCGCGCAGATAAGGGCCGGGACTTCAGGTGTGCACTGTCGACACAGTACTCTTATCACCTTAATTGATTTAGAGCAAACGCCTTTGACACAGGTCATTGTGCGCTGAAGTTATCCATCACCTGGGCGTTTGGTTTCTGCCCACGTCTGTCTCCAGTGTGTCTACATGGGCGCCGGCGTTAATAAACAAGCTGATATGCACAGAACATGCACAAACACCAACCTTTTGTTTGGACTCGTCGAACAGTCCTTAAATTATTATTCCATAGTCTTTTTTTAGATTTGAATTCCCACGTTCAGAAGGAAAGACTGTGTTAAATCTGTGTCCAGATGGATGTTCACACAGACTCGAACTTGAAGTTCAAGTGTCAAGTTTTTCCTGGAACGGAAAATGATGAAATTACACTTCAAATTCGCCATGATTTGTTATCTTATCTGTCATCATTTTCATGCCTGCTGGAGTGACAAAATTGACAGAGGCAGTTGCATTATATGCTATGAAACATGCATGCTAAAAATTATTCTTGGAATAAACAGCCTTTCCATTGTGAGGACTCGCTGACACGTAGCTCACACGCTCCCTCTGCATTAGTGTGATTACACGTCACTTCATAATCATATCTGTGGCAGGTAGTCTGCAAGCCGTGCAATTTCACGTGGCGGATCTCGGATAAATACGTGGTCCGCTTAAAAACATTTTTATGGTTCTCTCCTCACATTAAGCGTCTGGGAGACCCGACTCTAAAACACGTCCGATCTCATTACACAAATGTGGATATGCTAAATTAGGTTGAGTGTGCTTATGCCCACCGCCCCCCTTGAACCGCCGCCGACGACTCACGTGTTCACGGCAAATGTAGGTCTTTAACTCGTGGAAGTTGTCTCAAGTTTTATCCCTTTGGAAGATGATGTGGTTTTGCAATTCAAATATTTGCTCGTTCTGTTTCCCCGTGCAAAGCGGCTTTGAAGCTGTCGCCGGTGACAGTGCGAGCGTGACAGCACTAGTGCATGCTCCGTATTAAAAATACTGCGGGAATGCCACATCAAAACCCACTTGCAAATGCTTTGCTTTGGGTTGGTGAGGATTCTCGGATAAACAGGGCTACTTATGACGGCTGATGGGTTGACGAGTCAATGAACAGCCGCTTCAAGAGCTCTTCAGACTGGAGTGCGTTCACTACCAAGGCCTCTTGATTCCTCATTAATTAACCCAGTTCTTTTCCTTCATCGCACACAATGGATGCCTCTTCGAGTGGATCTGTTGCTCTACACAAACACTACTCGACTCCTTTCAGACATGAGCGGACTGATTGTCACCACTGGACACAAATCGGCGTGCCGTACTTGAAGGGCTCTTGCTTTTGTGAAGGAAGCGTCCCGTGAGCAGCTGTAGACCTCGAACCTCGAACACACAGAATATATAAGACAATTAAGAATTGCCGTTGCGGCGAGAAGGCCCTGCTCCCGGAACCCTGTAATTTCATCCCGTTTTTATTCTTCCTCTCTTCTTCTCCTCCCCCCAACAGCAATTAATCTCATTTTTAGTACAATTTCCAGCCCTTTGCTGGAGTCAACCGGAGTCCTGTGTTTTGTTCCTATTTGGCCCGGTTTCTGTGCATAGTCATTAAAGGCCCAATTAATGTCACCCTGTAGCTGAAGAGTGCTCATTTTTATTGGGGAGCTGACAGTTGCCGCCACGAGTGGCGCAGTGTAATATGCATTAATTGCCCCGTAACACTGGTAATTACCAGTTCTTCAAGCCTCTCAGTAAACTGTCATGCCCAGACAAGACTGCTTTGAAATAGATTACTCATTAGGGAGAGCTGCCCTATTTTCCAAAGGGGCTCACTCTGTTGGCTCAAAAAAAAAAACGATTTGGGTACTAAACAAATAGTTGCCAAGAGCAATTTCCTATTACAACTTCCCAGTGACGGCCCTTCTGTCCCATCTTTCTTTTTGTCGCTCATGGGAGGGTTGTGCCGTAATGACCCATAGTGCTCACTGGACACCTGTCCGTGTTACCCGTACACGCTAATCGCTTCTCAAACAGCCTGCTGAATTCTTTAGCGCCGTTTCAAAGTCTCATCCACCATCTAACGCAGGAGCCGTCCTACCTGAATGAACCTCATCAGATGGGTTTCAGGCTCCAGAGTTTGACGTGCTGCTTAGCTAATATAGTGGTACTCTTAAAAACAAGGATTATTGCAGTAACATGTTTAATTCAATGTGGCCCTTGCTGTTTCTTTGTAATTATTTGTGAAATGTAGTAATGTCTGAGTGAAAATGGCTTCAGAATAAATCCAATATAATTTTTTTCAGTGTAATAAGCATAAAATATGCAAATAGTGGTGCATTTTTAATTAGACTGAGCTATTTTACCTTTCCAATAATTAAGTAAAAAAAACATTGCTCATGTCTTCACCATTTGGATAGCTTTTTCACAGATCTCGTGCCTAGAATTAAATTTTTCTGCAAAATTTTGGGTTCAAAAAAGGTCCATTGTCTCTTTTCAGTAGTGTTGTGATATATAAAGCACAGCTTCCAGGTGAATTGAATTGATCAACTTGATAAAGAAATAAAATCTGCGTTTGGAACATTTTCCCGATCGTGCGGATTGCTATTGTAATAACTTGTTTTCTCAGAGCAATGTTGAATGTAACCACACCTTAATGCTCCAGCTTGCTCTGTAAGGTTGCGACCGCTGCTCATGTGCCTCTCAGTTCAGTGTGTTTCTATGTAAAGATTACATGTGAATATTGACCAGCGTACGTGAGCTCAGAGAGGCCATGCATGTCAGTACAACAGGAGCACGTGTAGTGACGGCGTGGGTGTTTACATCAGCCTTTGATAAGAAAGGAGACACCAAGCCAAACATCGACTACAACTACAGGGACCTTGGTCCGCTTTGCTGTTTATTCTTTGCAGTATTTCTGTGTTTGGGTGGTGCATGTCTGCACCTAAAGCCCATTTCTGCCCTAACAGAAGAGCGTGTTGTTTTATCTCCTCGCCGCACCTGCTGCAGGCAATCTGCTGCCCTTCCCTTCAAATGAGTTTTGTCAGAGGCTTTCTCATGCTCAGCCTGCGATGTGCTAATGAAAGGAGATGGTGCAATTTCAGGAGAGCAGGTATCAGAAAGCGCGGCCCAGCTGAGAGAAACCGCGACCCTCTGTCACTGATGAACCTTATTATGCCTTTCATTAACGCATGATCTCTGTGTGTGTGTGTTTGTGTTGCTTGAGCACTTATCAAATTGTTTATGACAGAACTAATTGGGCTAATTGAAGACATTAAGATTACCTGTCAGCTTTATGTACCCAAACCGCATGTCCGGCTGACAGCCGGTGACAGGCGCGGGACCCAAACCATCATACGGGGGACGGGCCGCTCTAATTTGATGTGGACAGGCTTCACGGGGCAGAGCGAACGGCTAAATGGAGCGCCTGTGGGGGAGCGCCTCCACTCCGGACCGCTCTAATGGAGTCCCCTTTGGCTCCCTGACAGAGAGATGAGGCAATTTGAGGCGAAAAGTGAAAAGGGCTCCGGCCTTGATTTTTTTCCCCAAGTGTTTTAGGAACATCAGAGCAGAATAAATGTCTGCAGGCTGCCGTTGCTTCAGCTTTAACAGAGGACATGACTGCAGCTGACGGTCTGATGCATGTAGCTTTAGGTGTTCATGGATGTATTTATGCATATGTATTGACATGTCATTTGGCTTGAAAGACAATGCAATAACTAGGGCTGCCAATTTAACAAAAACACAGTTATTTGCGCAGTCTGAAAACGCATGTCGTCAAACTTCCTGAGATCAAGAGGAGATGTTCACATGCATGCGTTTATGTGCACAGCACACTGAGAACTGGACACAGCATCTTCAAAACCTCAGTCTGGATGTGTTCTTAGACCAACAATGCTGTATGAATGGCGCTTTAAGACTGGAGTACTCAACGTGACTTTTAAAATATGATATCTGGGTGTCTTGCTAACTGAAATATACACTGAATGACTAAAGCGCTGATCACAAACCGCACTTTCGTTCCATTGACGTCCATTCATAAACGTGAATGCGGGAGACCAGAAACGCAAGCTCAGTGAGCCCTTTTACGTTAGGCCTACTATAAGGTTACAGTTAACAACAGAGCCCAAACTTACATTTAATTACTATTTATTTTTAAATTTAACAAGCAACACTCAACTTTAAAAAAAAATGTACGCACACTTGTAAATTGCACATAATGCAGTTTTTAAATTAACTCTAAATTATAAAAGTTCTATTTGTTGTTGAAATATATTCATTTATACAGTGCCTTTCATAACTTGCTTCATAACAGATTTAAACATGCATGAAATAATTAAGACATCGCTAACAGGTAAAGTAAAATATAATGAGTATAGTCTAATATATGATCTTCTCTAGACTTCATTTATAGCGCATTTATAGCTGTGGACACTGATGATGAAATCAAGGGAAATGAAATGCTACGTGACGTTTTGTTTACAAGCTGTTTTATTGCCGTCTTTCTGCGGTTGAAACACTGATTGAGCGATTACGCGAGGTGTTAGATGTTCATTCATGTTTATTTTGTGTTATAACTAGTAGTAAAGAGGAAGAGATGATCACGCTGCCGTTTGAACTGAGGCGTTTATACGAAATTTGCATTTTATGAAAAAATTTACATAATTTGAACGATGAGACTTCGTTTCTTATCAAAAGTAACAATATATAAAACTGGAAGTTTCCATTGAAGTTCTTCTCATGCAGTGGTTAAAACAATGCTGTATTTGATCGGTACACATGCGTACCGAACTGAAAGACCGAAAATTTTCGCTGTGAATACGTGTACCGTTACACCCCTAGTGTCCACAGAAGTGTTGTGTGTGCAAAGTCTAGTGTGACTGTGGCTTAAGGAACACGTAGTAGTGTGAACACTGCTAGACTTTAAGGTCATTCCAAGCACAAACAAATGAAACAAATGGCAAATAAAAACAATATGTGTACTGAAATCAGCTCAAAATATCAAACCCGTGTCAAGCGGGGCCCAATGTGAGTTAGAGGATCATGAGAATGGCCCTGTCTGTCAGTATGGATGAAAGAAAATGCTCAATCAGTCGGTAAGGTCTAAATAACATTATTACAGTTATATTTTGTGGCTAAAACGTAGCATGCTCTCTGAAGTTCATTCCAGTTTAATTTCCTACTACTGTGAGCTTAAATTTTAATTGCAATTCTACATCCTGTTTGCAACCTTAATTCAATTGAAATTGATGGTGAATTGGCATTTTAAGCCT